>JABFPB010002153.1:0-21285 GCA_022817645.1 Ceratoteleas bidentatus
AGCCACATAATAACCTGGGAGTATGATATTCATTTCACATTCAGTCATACATATAATGTTCCAATAACTCGGGGACAAGTCAGACAGACTACAAACTGAGCATCGAGGGTTCAATTCTCGTCTCAGTCATTATATTTTTTTCGGTATAATATGAATCTGATGGTTCCTCATCACGCCCACATCAATTCCAACCGTTACATCGGTAGTCAGGGCCAGATATGGATGCCTGATGAGTTTCTGATCAGGTGATGTGGCATCCTAAAAATTATGCCGAGATCAGGGCCTGATCTCGGCATAATTTTTACACAATTTTTACACTAAGATTGAATTTTATATCGAAACTGTATAATTACTGTAAGTATTGATGCTACTCATATCCCCATCATCTCTTCTTCCTCCTTGAACTCCAGACTTGAGGTTAGGGTGATAACCATACCATTTTCCTGATAAGACATCAACAGTGTCTTACAGCATTTAAACGGCTCGCCGTGTCTGAACTTCTAACATCCCATTAAGGTTACGTTCCTCTTTCGTCACAATCGTTTCTCCATCCGACATCTATATCGTCTATTTTCAAAGTAAAAATGTCCACATTACTACACGCTAACGAATGACTGAAAACGCACACAAGGTGAACTTGAAACACTAATTTTCTCGTCCGAGGGGAATCGGGAGGAAAGGTCGGAGGGACGAGTGAGGGAATCAAATGACCGCCGCAGGAATGTCCCTCTGTGATAGCATCTGCCGACCTACACCTTGTGGGACGAAGGTTTCCGTTGCGAAACGCCGGGTTTTGTTGGTTTTACAAAATCGCGGAGGAAGACGAGCCGCGTAATGTGTTCGTGCAATTAAAACGATAAGACGCGGAAAATGGCCGAACAGATTGGGCGGAGATGGCGCGTGACGCAACTGCGCCGAAACAATAACGTAAACTGGATTTGATAAACGATGTCTGTCGTTGCACACTTTGGTGACAATATTGTCTTCGTCGCGTCAAGGAAATCAAGCCGGCAACGGCTGCTGAATAAAAGATGAGTCCACGCGCGCCGATTTCTTTTCATGCGAACGCAGTTGTTTCGCAAAAAAAGATCGTGTACTGCAACATGTGTATAATATTTCAGAGACCGTTGTGATATTGCGAGTGTGCGAAATGAATTGAAGACGGTGGCACGAGGTCCCGCAGAATCACAACGGACAAACGACGGCGATGCCGGCTGAAAATTGGATGTTATAATATACGACGGAACGAAATTAAATGGACAATCGAGGAGATAGATGTCGAATTGTAATTTCTTAATAATGAGTTTATTTTGACAGATCTAAAGAGCTGAGTTTAAGACAGAAATTATTATGTACATAGTGAGATGTACCTGAAAACCTAACCATTCTACCTTCAAGATTAATATTTTCTCTTTGAAATTATGTCAAATTAATCTCGACTTCTTTAATTACTCAATTTCATAATCAGCAAAGTAACCTAAATGCGAGTGCTGGTACATTTCGACGATCTTATAGATGTCCGACTGTATAATATATTTCTATATAAGACGATCTTGTCCTCCTTACTACTAATGTTCCGCCTCAGATAAAGATTGTCGAGCAAACGAGTTCTTGACCCATGATACGAAATGTAACTAGGTCCGTGCGAAATTCCGGAAGATTTTCGTGTGAAATAAGATATGATAATTTTCGGACATCTATGAGAACTTGACGAAAGTATGACACAAATTGCGATACGCCATGTCATTT
Source organism: Ceratoteleas bidentatus (assembly GCA_022817645.1). Taxonomy (NCBI): domain Eukaryota; kingdom Metazoa; phylum Arthropoda; class Insecta; order Hymenoptera; family Scelionidae; genus Ceratoteleas; species Ceratoteleas bidentatus. The sequence continues at coordinate 1,750 of JABFPB010002153.1, forward strand.
GCGACGAGCATTCCACGAATGCCCAGATTCATATACTGCTCGACCACGTGACTCCCATACCGCGTATATAAATAAGCTACCCCCAATTAGTATTCCGGACTTGATTACGATCTGATACGATCTGCGTTCGAATGTCATTTGGTGCCCATCTGCTGAATCGGGAGTATCTCTTCCATTACGTGGAGACCCTCTGAACTAGGTTATTAAGTTGACGCCATCAAATTACGTAACATAGTTATAGTTTGATTTGCCGCTGCTAGGTGCAAGCCATTAATATTCCAAATAACAATTTGCCGTTCCTCGGATTTCATTGCCGCTTTTTCGTAAATCCAATCAATTTTGCAGCTCCAAAATATTCACTTTCGACCCCAATTCCAACTCTCTCGGCAGGTTAAAATTGAGACTCAGACCCCAGAAGAGTACTATTAGAATTTTTTTATTTTCTAAGCATTTCTCAACTACTCCAACCATTTCAGTCCTTATGATTTTGGTAAAATCAATACAATATGGCGATTCACACCGAAGAAGAATATAGTTCAAAGTTGGAAATTTGTTAATATTCCTCATCTGTTAATATTCCTCATCTTTTCAACTGTTCCAACTTTATGATTAATTTAAATAAAATTAATTTAAATAAATTAATTTAAATAAATTAATTTAAATAAAATTAATTTAAATTAAAATTAACAAGTCAGCGATTCACTCCCAAAAACTGTATACTTCAAATTTGTCGGCATTTCTCATCCATCTCAACCATCCTAACCATCACAACCTTTATGGTATTGTCATATCAGTGCAATACAATGTTTCAGCCCCAAGAAGAACGTAGTTCAAATTATTTAAATGGTTAATATTCCACATCTTCCTCATCTATTACAAATATCAACATTTACAAAATCCCTCTTCTTCCTCGACCATTGCCATCCTAATTCTATTGATAATCTCGACGTGATGTTAGTTCCATCCATAACTTGGGGGGTATCTAGTTTGACCTCTGACCCGGACGCCCCCGGCACGCACCATATACTGGCTATGGGTCCCGCGGGTTTCCACGGCGTTCCGAAATTTCGCCCGCGCGAAACAGCCTTTAATTTAAATCGGTTCCCATAGATCTCCGGTCTTGCCGGTGCGTTTTGCGTACACGCGTGTGACGTCGATATACGTCTCGTGAGCCTGTGTATCGAGCCGTGCGGTGCACACGTAGGTACGTGAAAAGGCGCTGCAGGAGCAGTTAACAGCTGAGTTTTTCCAGCATGGACCCCATGGGTGCGCGCCACGGCACCCCGAGGTCTCGTTTTGGCCTATACTTTATATGTAACCGACCAACCCTATTGCTTCGCCGGGGCTATATACGGCCGGCTGCATATCTATATCGCGGCCTTCGGCGTCGAGGAATCGAACGCCGAGGAAAAATTATAGATATCAGGGCGGCGTGGAGCGAGAATCAACCCGCGCCAACTTCGATGAAATCTTGCGATAAGAGCGGGAGAGCGTGCTGGAGGTCGGTAATGGCGGGAATTTGGCGCGATTTTGAAAGCTTTTTCCTGGGGAGGGGTATGGGAAAGAAATTATTCATATTTCGATAGGGGGAGTTGGGGAGGGTTATTTTAAGGTGGAGGGATTCAATTTGGGGATTGAGTTGGAAGGGGTGGGCTTAAAATTGGGGCGTTGAGATTGGTGGAGGTGGGAGTGCCAAAATTGTCTGGGAATCTTGTGAGATTTTGTAGGGACTTGGAAATGGTTGATTACATTGAGATAGTATACTCACATATACAGACAGAAGTCTATATATAGACTTCTGATGGAAGAACAGTTGTAATTATGGAAGAGGAAGACAACTATTGATATACTATAGATGTCTAATGGAGAAAATCATCGTCAAAGAGGAACAACCTTAATTGTTTGACAGACATTCACACACTGTGGTTGTATTTCTTTTTCAGTTAGTCAAATTCTGTTTTTCTTTTTGTTTGATGATAACTATGGTTTTAATGCTAACTGTACATTTGAAGTTGGAAGGTAAACTATATTTCACGATACATATTGTAATTTTATTCATATTGGATAAAATGTTACACGTTCAGTGCAATTTTACGAAATAAAATAAAATTTTAAGAATTTATTTTCTTGAATGAATTAGAAACATATGTTTCTAATTCATGTTCATTCCATGCAAAGGTAATTGACTTTACATTTATTTTCGTGTGTTACCAGTTATATATATCAATTTTATAAAGTCTTCTTGAAAACATAAGACATCATAAATAATATAATTACACAATTATTCCTATAGTGATTAAAGAATAGCTTTTTTAATTACGAACATTTGCAGTTTGGCAAATTTGTGGCTGAATGGATAAGCTTCTGGTTAGGCAGAGTGGAAAATCCTCTTAGCCATTAATAAGAGGATTCCAATTGTCATAAGAGGATTTCAATAGGAACAAGAAGTCTCCAGTAATGTGAAAATCTGCTTAGGGTAATCGCGTGGACGAAGCTGCAATTTTCAGGGTTACATTTTTCCTCCCCACCAAACCACCAAACAAATCTTTTCTAGATCAATATATACGGAATTCTGTACTTCATAGATTCATAGTTTGGAAAAACGTTCGATTAAAAACTAGCTTCGTCGAAACCGTTTCTTACTACAAAAACTCTAAAACGACACCACATGAAAACTGTTTCCTAATCTAAAAAGACTTTGTCCCTCAATATTTTCCCCTCATAATCTTCCACAAAAATATACACATCCCACTTAATTATGACCCGAAGATCATCTCACCTCGCCACCCCCAAAGTCCAAAATTTTAATGAAACCGTATATATGGACTATCATCGTGTAATCAACAAAGAACGTCGTTTCGCCCGGGAGAAAAGGCGAAGAAAAACTTTTTCCATCACGAAATAAGATGTTCATTACGGGCTCGCTGGCGCAAAGTGGGTCGTTCGCGGGAAGCGTTTCCGCCGGAAAAACCGGCATGAAGGGTATGTTATTTCAAAAATTTGTCATAAGGTTAAATAAAGAATGGCGCGGTCGGAGCCAGCTCCGGCGGAGGGTCGCTCGGAGCCGGGGGGTTGGCGCGGCGGGGACCGGGGGGCGGGACGCGAAAGTGCCGTTCGAGGATTCCTATTTCCCAGGATCCCCCGGCTGCCATACGAGCTGCAATACTCTGTCTTTCTCTCCGCACTGCGGTAATCATAATTACACCTACGGGCGTCTTCTTATCGCCGGAAGGCCGACATCGCGCGACCCTTGCTGCGTCTCAAATCATCAGCCGATCGCCCCGGGCTGCCTTTTCTTTTATCACGTTTTCATTTCGCAAATTACTCGCTCGAAAAATAGCAAACGCGAGAACTTCGTCGAGATCAGCAGAATAGCTTGTTTTTGGAAGAAATACAGTTTTCTGATATATAACAATTATGGTGCTGCCAATGTTGGAGTTTTAGACAATGGTAACACTGAGAATAAGAAATTGTAGGATATGAATCGTACAGTTTTGGTAATACTGATGAGCTGTTGAAAAAGTCGTTATATGTTTAGAAGACTATATTTTTAATATTGAATTTATTATCATTATCTTTGCAAAACATAATTTCAAAACATAATATAAACATAAACAGGCCAGTCAGTTATTACAACTGTGTCTGCAATAGAACTTTTAGATTTCCAATTTTGGAGATGGAAACTGGAGATGGAGGAGACTAGTAATTAGCGTAACGACCTTATTTTGTAATAGGAGGCATTGACAAATACAGTCTGGACAGTACACGGTTAATTGGAAGGGAAGTGCCGAGTACGATCAATATTTCAGCCTTTGGTAATGTGTCAAGAATCAATCAGAGTTCGGTTATCTTAGTGCAAATATCATTTTCCAATTCATGGTCCGATGCAATGCGAAGTCGGACTGCGAGTCAAACATTGCGGGTTAATTATAGATGAATATGGTGAGCTCGATTTCGGGATAGTGATTTTGAGATTTTGAGGAAATGAGGGATGGGGTGGTGGAAAAACTAAACTGTAAATGGGACAATAACAAATTAGATACGGAGTGGGAAAATTAGCAAAGTAAATATAGATAGAACTGGGGTTAGGCAAGTTTACAAATAGAGCTAATAAAGGTACTAGCCATTGAGAAACTTTGGCATTTATACTTTGTGTGTTAGTTTGATAGCTACCGCGTTACGATTTAGAGAATTAACCTTTGAGTTTCAAAAATTGCCCATGTTGGGGAATATTAATTTGATGTTGGTGGTCGAGATGGGGGTGTGTTTTTATTTTTCTCGGTAACTCATTGTATGTATTCAATTTTGAATAGAGAAGTATACCGTTATTATAAGAAACGTTTAGTTTTGACTTTTTCATAATGATGATAAATATATATGCAGTCGTTGTATATTTTTTAAACAAACGGTTTGAACAATTACACTTAATAATTCATGCAATTCATGGATTATGATTAGGGTGGCTCAAAAAACCATCACTTTCTAATTTTTAATCTGCCCACCCGGAACTTGAAACTGTTTATTAACTTATTAAAGTTCCCCAAATATCAAGACAATCGAACAATATTTACTAGTTGCGCAGAGCTGTTGATATAGCAACCAAAAGCGTGGTTTTTTTATAATATTCGATTCAGATTTTGTTAATAATGATTAGGAATGTTTGTAACAGACTCCTTTTACGTATTAGAGATCATGCAATTTATCTGCAAAACATCGTATACAGTCTGAAAATTCATTAAAGTTCCAGAAAACTGAACAAAAGCTCGGAAAAAACTCTGATAATTCTGAATTATGAAGTGTACTTCTTAACTCAGAATTATCAGTATTAACAAAATTGTAGTATTTTGAAGACTTGCAAACACTTGGTATGATCTTAGATCTCCAGAATTTTCAACGTTTTAGATTATATTAACATATTTCCTGAAATGTTATCGTGTACCCGTAAAATAGACTTACGCGGTATGTTTTCCTATGAAATTGGTGATTTTGACCACGAATCTGAAGTCAGAATACGGCAGTCGATCATACTTTCAGAAATAATCTCAATAAACAAATTTTCAATTATACAGTTAACTTTTTCTCTACAGTATGATTTTAGCCTGTATGATTTCTCTATAAGTGCACTGAGAAAATGAATTCGTACGAATTAGGTCGTAAAACAGCCAATTCGTAAAATACTGCGAAAAATTCGTACAAACTACGAATTTTTCGTAAAGCATTCACTTTACGAATGAATTCGTAGAACACACTAGCGCCACCGTGCGCCGCGTTCCGCTGCTCACCGCCGCGCGCTGAAACGTGTTTACCGGCGACATGGATCGTGGTTATGTTTTCGGGAGGACCAAATTTCAACCGTATTTGAAAGAATTGCTTGCCACCGACACCATTCGTAAGTAGAATGCAACACGCAGATATGGATTGGAGTAAAAATATCTGACAATGCTATTACATTGTTTAGGTTAGCATACGCCGTCACGCGTTAAGTCATCGGTTTTACGAATGAAATTCGTAAAACGTTACGAATATAGCGTACTATACTACGAATTGGATTCGTACGGAAGTACAAATTTGTATCGTATCTTTTACGATAAATATCGTAAGTTTAACGATATATAGCGCAGCTTTTACGAACTAGTTTTCTCAATATGCGTATGAGTGTTTTATGGACTAAGGGAGAGGGTAATACAGGGTCTATTATCGCCCTAGGGCAATAATGAATCATTATTGCCCCGCTTGCATGACAATAATCATTATTGTCCCGCGATAATATCTTTTATTTCCAGCGCCCGAGGTGCATGAAATATATTTTCATACAATGTTCACGTATCAAATTGAAAAAAAAATCTCAAAAATTTGACGGTTGAGTATTTCTGTAGGCTAAACTTCATGAAGCAAAACTATCTAATGTAATGATATAATAGTTTGCTTCGCTTTTGCGTCGTTTTACATCTCCTTTATATTGCTCGCGTTCTAATTCTAATAGTTGTCTTAATTATTTATTTACATTGCATTCTTTGTTTTGTTGAGTTCATGAACATTAATATATCTAAAAATTAATACAATTATTTTCCCATTGAATTAATATATTTAAATATATATATATATTATTCTCTATTTTTATCATTTCGATTTTTGAGATTAATAAAACTAAAATAAAAATGTTGATAGTGCCATCGACAACTATGGTTAGTTAATCTAAAAACTATCGAATGTTTTCGATAATCAGAATATCGAGGTTTAATCAGCCCTACTCCCTGCGAGTTATCTCGGTTCTTTCATTAATGTTTTAGGGACCTTAAAGACATAACATATTATAGATTATTATAAATTACATTGACTATTAACAAAATAACTTCCTTTATCTTTCTCTCTCTAATTAATTAATAATAATTGATTTATTATAATATCACATTATTATATTAAATTCTAGTTAAAGCATTAGAATTTATTTCATCTTTAGAAATCTAATTAAGAGCGAACGCCTGATAACCAAGCATGTTGCAAAAACTGTGCGTAGTTCACCTAAATCTTGTTTTTATAAAGGTTCATTTAATGTACGTTTACAGCAACAAAAAATTGATTGCATCAACTAGATTTTCCTTTCCGTATGCTTGCTACTAAATTTTCTGTATTTTTCACCAAACTCACAACACAACTTTGTCCAATTTCTACTTTAAATCGTAGAATCTAGATAGTCGAATTAATTGCATCATAAGCTGATTGGTTGATAAAATTCCGAAGCAGACGCAGTATAATAAATTAAATCATCTATTCCCTAAACTGGTTACATCAGAAATTTCATTTTAGATGTCAAGAATGTTGCAATAACGATAAACATAGTTACTTTAATGAACCATTTTCTTCGTAAACAGGTTGCTTTTCCTTAAGCAACAGCAACATTCTTGTCAAAAGATTTAAACTTCTAACAGTGCGAGAGGGCAATTTCTTGCCAAATCCACGATCGTCTTAATGAAACTGAACCCTCGTTCTCGAGGAAGCCGTTTTCGTAGCAGCAATATTGATCACGTCTTTGTTACTCACTTTTACGTGTATTTCATAACGAAAATCCGTTCGCGCGACTAAGTCCGCGGACGCTTTTAAGCGTGGCAACGTTGACTGCGGATCAAAGAAAAACCGGCGGGCGCTTGTCCCGATAGACCGGGAATCTTTGAGACGCGCGAACACAATCGCCCGGCATTGTCGCCGACTTCCTTTGACGCTAATTTGACTGCGACGAATCGCAAGGCAATTTCGCCGGCTCGCAGACCCGTCGGCCAGACGATACGCGGCACACGAAAAATAATGAAAAACAACGCTTGCTTGTCTTGGGACTGACTTTTCCGCCCTGATTCGCGTTGGCTTAATTTTTAATGAAAAGTTCGCGTCTTGTTATAACTTCCTAACCTACATTATTAAGGAAAACAATTTTAATAATAAACAACTTTAATAATAAACCATTTTAATAATGAACAATTTTAATGATGACGTGAAAAGGCCGATCTATGGTCAAAGTTTCGTGGAAATCGGTCGGACATTTCCGGGAAAATAATGTTTGAAAGTCCTCGTTTTTGACATGGTAAATGAAGCATCCGCTTCAAATTTTAGGATAAGATGCGACGGTGTTTTAGTTTATTAACGACTTTTTCGCTCGGCTTCTTAAGTACTTAGATATGAACTTGTGATTTTATGTCGGGATTACTTATGAGGGTAGGCCGCCAGCAAAAAGAATAAAACCTCATCGTGATTTCAGGACGGATTGGTATTGATGGGCAAAGTTGGAGGAAAATCAAGTGCGCTTTTTCGGGGTTAATGCGTGATATATCATTTCCAGGGGTACGAAGGGGAGGTTGGCTTCTTATTCCGAGGCTTTGGTCGAAATTAACTCCAGATCGGATGCGGAATAATGTCCTGATATACAGTTTTATTGCGCAAAATCGGGAGAATTTATTGATCCGCGTTTTAATTTTAGTTTAAGGATTTTCTAGTAAAAATGGTCTGTAGATCTATTTTTAAAATTTAATATTGCGCAAAAGACCATTTTTAAACGAGGATTATATATTGATACATATACATGACGTAATCATATTCATTGTACTGTCATCCGAACGAATTGAATACAATGGGCTGTGGATAATGCATTGATAGCGATATTCGAGATCTCGATTACCGCATAATCAGTTATGAAATTGTACCTCTGCTGGCAGTATAATTTGCTGGGCGTTACCTTCGACACGCATTCATTTACGATAATCCCCAAAACTCTCATTAGAACAAAAATGCTCATTACATTTGCCGGTGTTAATACCACTCCTCATTTGACTTCAATTGACATTCAATATCGTTCCTCTTCAAAACAATTTAGACTTTGAAGCATTACCGTTTGTTGATCTACGACAGGATCAATAGTCACTCAAGCATTAGAAGCATTCCAGGCTGACGGTTTACAGTGGCAATTGTTGTACTAAAGAAAGAGGACCTATAAACTACTTCAACATTGAAAAAAAATGAAACTCTCCATCATTATCGTTATCGTCTACCATTTAATGATCAATGTCGATTCACAGATGTCCTTCCTGGAAAAAGACCAGGGAAGACTTTCTTCACTGTTCAAAGACTATCTCTATACTTTGACGAATAACCTCAAATGGACTGAGAAAAATATAATTTTACGAATCTACTTGGGAAGCTCAACCCAGACCGTCACAGGAATGATTATCCGGAAGTTCTGCAGCCTTAAAGACAAGCGATCTATAGTCATCTCTACGACTGAAGGGAACTTCATGAAACGAACAGTTAGCGAGAAAATCGGAATCGCCATAGCGAATGACGAGAAGGACCTGAAGAAGTTCTTGAATGTTCTGTATTTTAGGTCCCAACATGACTATTATGTTGTGTGTGTGACCTATCCTGTTGTGGATGTCGTCAAGAATTTGACCCAGGTGACTTTGGAAATTTGGACGAAGGGAATGCCGATGAACATGTTTTTCGTAGTGATGTCTATCGACAGAAATGCAATTGTGATTCTGAGAGCACCATCTTACGCTGAAGGAACATGTAAAGAGGGAGATCTTGTTGAGGTAACTTGAAATCCAGAGTAAAATTCAAAATTTATGTGAACCCTTACATGGTTTTGGGAAAGTAACTAGCTTAACCAGAAGTAATAACCTTTGAATCTGACCTATATGCAAAAGGTCAACATGTTACTTTTTTCCAATTCAATGTCAGACAGAAATTTGTGCATGTCTGATGGTTAAATATATTTCGTACCCTCTTTTCAGGTCGGCTTTGTGAAACACAGAAACTACACGTCAATCAGAGACAATTTTCTTGCCCGATTCGATGACCTGGGAGGTTGTAAGCTGAACATAATGGTGCAGCCTCCTTTCGTACCATACATAGACAGACGCACTTCAGATCCTGGTGGGATAATTGGCATGTTAGTCGCAGAGCTATCGAAATATCTCAATTTCACTCCAACCTACACGTGGGCTTACAGTCGTCAACAACCTCTGAAGCATTACCGAGCAAACAACTTGAACATCGTGTTTGATTTGCTGCCTACCAGCTTGATGCCTATTCACAAATTCAGCTTCACTTTCGGGCTGGTGAATTCCGCCTTTGTGGTACCAAGGAGTCTACAGTTCTCAGACTCAACGAACCTTCTGAACCCCTTCCATTCATGGGTCTGGATTTGCTTGGCTGGAGCCTTGTCGTGTCTCACGATTTTTTCTTACTTCAAGTCGAAATTCGATTTTATGTGTACGTTATCTATCGCCAGGTCAAGTTCCTTAAATCCTCAGCGTCTTTAATAATGATCCTTCCAATTCTTCGAAATATCATATAGCTTTAAAAGTAGTATTTCCTGCCCTAAAGGAAATCCCTCTAAAGTGATTCTCTCTGGGCACAAATCCTTCCGAAAAGAATATCTGTCTCCGAGTTGTTTCGCCGAATAAAATAAAAATGCGATTACTTACTTACCGTCGAAAGCTCTCCACTAGATCACGTCTTCCTCCCTTTCAGACATCTTCGTAAAAACTGTCGGGGTGTTATTGGGCGTCGGCGGACAAATACCCAAATCTCCGTGGATTAAGCTGCTGTTTTGGGGCTGGTTACTGCCGGCTTACATTCTCCAGCAGAGTTACCTCGCGTCCCTCATGAAAAACATGGCGATCGCCGAGCCCACCGGCGACATCAACACTGTCAAGCATTTGATTGATTCGGGAATGGACATAGTCTGCAGTCCCGAAACGAGAATGAACTTTTGCCGAACCAGCAGGTAATTTTACTTGGCAAAATTATCATGAAGGAAAATACACTCGAACCCTACTTTATCTGTCAAGACGGGACCGGAAGACTCACTTTATCTGCATGTTTCCAGTTACTGCGCATACTCGTCGCGCATCTAGGTTATGTGTTCCATCCAATCCATGTATGAAATGAATTCAAAATTGGCGCACTGTGCCGACATTGGCTTTCTTTAAATTTCCGATGTACATAACCTCTAAATAAAGCAAAAAGTTTGGTAGATAAAGTGAACTGAAATTAGCAGATAAAATGATGTGAATTTTGAAATGATGAAAGTGCTTTTTTCAGCGCGAATTATACCGACGGTTTTTACCTTTGCCTGCTCTGTCGAGAAGTGAAAGACAAATACATTTTCAAACGCCTATACCCAGCTGCGATGACAGGCAAGGTGATCAACAACACGGCTTTCATTGCGAACGAGGAGGTGATCAAATTCACAAGAGGTTACCGATTCGTTCGATTCGTTCGAGGGAGTTCCGTCGCCATGCCGCAGACTGTCGCAGTGCGACCAGGAAACCCATACATTTTCCAAATTTACACAATTTTTTCGCGGTGCTTCGAGGGCGGTCTGTTTGAGTACTGGAAGCGCCGAAAACGACCGTCGAAGTACAAGAAACTCGTGACTTTTGTGGAAATAGTAAACGACAAGTTGCAAAAGTGTTTTGACATTATCTTCATCGGCTGGATGGCAAGTTGCTTGGCGTTCTTCGGGGAAATTTTGGTCTACCATAGGGAGAAAATGAGAACACTGTTTCGAAAGCTGTACCCTAGAGAAATGCGATTCTGGGACGGATCAACACGGTCAACTTAATCCTGCTTTAATTCAAACGCAGACTTTGTTCCAGCAATCAAATTACTCTCGCACCTTCTTATTTACCTCCGTCCGAAAACTCGCGCACTTTCAGAGGTATCACTTTTCGCGAGCGAGCTTTCAGACGGTCCCTCCAAGAACAATTTCTACAAAGCACGTCACATGTTTTACATTAAATTACGTGTGTCTTACGTTAAACTATTTATAGAGGGTATTATATCCCCCTTCAACCACGTACTTAGCCACGAGCCAAATTTTTTCTTTAGGATTCCAAAGAGAAAATCGCTTCACAACTTAATTTGATTAACTTTGAATGAAAATGGATACATTTTTGGACCCGACAAAATTATGTTTCCTCTTTAATGTGATGCAAAATAATTTATGTTATGCTGCTTAGCTAATAGAAACCATTTTTTTGACTTAAAAATGTCAAACTTTGACAACCTGTATGGTGTACCAAAAATATTTTCGACCCAATTTACTAACAAGGCGATAAAATGTATTCATTTTTCAGTAAATTTTGCAATATTTAAATTACCTACGATGATTTGATCCAAAGTTCACATTTTCGCCCTACTGGGCGGAAACGCGGGCTTCCCACTCCCTCGCAAGGAAAAAAAATCGTACACACACGGAGGAATTTCGATTTCTCACTCGTTTCTTGCAGAACTCGACTTCGCCTCGTTCCGCAAGTGCATTCGGGAAGAAATCCGAAATTCCCTCCCCAGTGGTGTAATGTACTATATTTAGCATTTCGTGATTTTTTCACATTTTTATTCTTCGGGCTTTGATAATAAATTTCTCCGTGGATTGTGAAGATTTGCATGAAAAAATCCAACCTACCGTCTGCTAATGTTTAATCGCTACGATCAATGATTTGTTCTCGTCGTTGCTTAATACAAAATTAGAATAAGCACCTATCTTTCTCATAATTCTTGTCATCGCTGGATAGGAGTTATTACGCCAATTTTATTCATTTCCATTAAATGGGATAGGTCATTTCCGTTAAGTGGGATGTGTCGTTTTTGTTACTTTCAAATTGTATCTACACGTATCTGTGCTATTTGTAATGTTACCGAAAGTGCAGTATGATTTCGGACCACATATATAAAATTGCATAAAGCCTTACTCCATAAGAGAACACATTAGTTGACTCAACATTGAATCAGCATTCCCGGAATCATTGATAGAACGTTGAAACAACGTTGCTGTAGATGTAATTCAACGTTGATTCAACGTTGACCTAAGGGTTATTCAACGTTGATTGCTCAACGTAGAATAAACGGCGATTTGACGTTGACCAAAGGTTGAATCAACGTTGACGGTGGATTGAATCGAGGTTGACCGAAGGTTGAATCAAGGTTTATAGAGTGTTGAATCGAAGTTGATCGAAGGTTGAATTAACGTCGAAGGAGGGTTGAATCGAGGTTGATAACAGTTTGAATTAACTTTGATAACAGGTTGAACGAGAGTTAATATATTAAATAAAAAAATAATACAAAAAATATTGTAAATTACATTGATCCCATTAATTCGACCATATAAGAGAAAAATTAATACAACGTCGGGAATCGTACCCAAGACCCACAACATGCCTTAAGGAAGAGGTCTCGTATTTACAGAAAGTCGAACATTGACTAAGCTCTTCAATTACGTGATTGTTTTCTTACAATCATATAGTCGCCTTGGTCGAGCAGCTATGTGCCCCGACTCGTATGTTGCGGGTCTTGGGTTCGAATCCTAACGTTACATCGAATTAATTTTTTTCGAATACTTTTCTTATGTGGTCGAAGTAATGAGATCAATGTAATTTACATTATTTTTTGCATTTAATGAATATATTAATATATTTATTTAATACATTCAACTCTCGTTCAATCTGTTGTCAATCTCGATCCAACCCTCCGTCGACATTGATTCAACCATCAGTCAACCTTGATTCAACCCTCCGTCAACGTTGATTCAACTTTCGATCAAAGTTGAATCGATGTTTATTCTGCGTTGAGCCGACAACGTTGAATCAACCTTCGGTCAACATTGAATCAACGTTGAATCACTTCTCCAGCAACGTTGAATCAACGTTGAATCAATTCTCCAGCAACGTTGAATCAACGTTGAATCACTTCTCCAGCAACGTTGATTCAACGTTCTATCAATGATTCCAGGAACGTTGATTCAACGTTGATTCAACTAACGTGTTCCCTCAGGGCTTTTATATTGAAGTATGTAAGCGTACTTCAATATAAAAGACTTATCGCATCCTTTCTATGTGGTTTTTGACAGTCTTTTAATATATACCTAATGGTTTCTCAGACTTTTTTAACTGCAACCATTTTCCACAACTTCCTCCAAGTTTACAGATTGTTCCTACTTTACAATCTCCCCCATCCGCCACTCAATACTCCCACCTCCAGGTTCCCGCGCTTTTCAACTTTTTGCTCGCCCGGATTCCGTCTGACGTTTCAATTCGTGTGCGTCCGAGCACATGGTAATATTTCACCATGAATAAAGCGGCCATTATTAGAACCCGATGCGCGCCTCGCGCGAGCTCTCAGGTCTTTTTCAAACTCGCGTTCCAACTCGTGTAAGTGGTTCATCATACGTGGAATCGTGTCATGCAAATGTGCATGTGTGTCTGTATCCGCGGCATCAAGTGCCCGGGTGCTTTCTCATGCGGTTGCCAGTAACAGAGTGGCCGAGTGACTTGTCGAGAAGAGCCTCACTCTAATTGAATGATAATTAGCCGTTTCGTGCCGCGCCTGCCGTTCGAGCCGAAGCAAAATTTATATCCCCATAATGCGCCGCGCGCGGCCTCGCGTGACATTATATTTTAGTCGCTTGTCGTCGGCTTGTTTCGCGCAATAAGCTTTGTTTGCCGAAAGTCTTGCGCGTTCGTGCTTAGTTCGCGTCGAGAAGCGTTTCGTCGAGCCAGGCAATTTTTCGGCACGCCGGATCGGTAAGCGCAATTCGCTGGCTGGAAAAGCAGGAAAACCGAAAATTCCCCCCCTTCCGCCCCTCCGGGTTCGTGTAATTTACGGGAACAGTTTGGCACCGTTAGGTGCACATTACGGACAATTTTCCAATAAAGTTAAATAAAAAGCCACTGAGGAGACTGACGCCGAAGGCTACGTGTGAATCGAGCAACGAAGCCAGTTTCAAATGACGCGATGAACGAGCGGTAATGACGTGAAATGACGGCGCGATCTGCTGCTGATGATCGGCAGGAAACGAGGGGAACTTGGGAAGAGGCGACTGCCGGGTGTGGATTACTGGAGGACTGAAAGGGTGTTGTAAGGAGGTTGGTTTGGTGGGGATGTTGGAGTCAGTGAATTGATGGACTCAGAGAAGGATTTGGGAGTGCAGTTTCGTATTCTGGCAAATGTGGTTTTGTGGTTTGGTGATTTCGAGACCTCAAAAGAACAACATCGTAGCTCAAATGTCACGTCTTTACTTTTTAATTTAAGATAATTTTTGACATTTGAAAAAAATTCATAACAAATTTTTTTTAACAATTCATAACAAAATTTGTTATGAATATCACTTTATAATTTTCAATGCTTTGTACATTGAATTCTGCACAAATTTATACATTTTGAAGTGAAACCAATAAATTAAAAGAAGTAAAACACCAATGAATATTATTATTTTAGAAAAGTGTGAAAACTTATCATAGGTTACAAAGTAGAAAATTGATGACACATGAGTTACGATATTATGCTTTTGGGGGTGTCGACTTGTTGTTTTGAAATTAAGTGTGAGTAGGAAAAACTGGAAGGAAAACTTTTTATAATGATAGAAGAATTTCTACTGAAAGTCCGGGTGAGATGAGAGATCTCACCCGGAAGAAAATGTTTCGTAGAAATGAGTATAAATAAATTGGTAATTAAATAATGAATTTCTCAGTGGAAAGATTCGGAATGTTTTGATTTTGAAATCCATTCTATTCTGTTTCATTCCGATGGTGTATCAATGTTTTTAACGACGAATATTAATTCTTCAAAAAGAATTCATTTTTGTTGAATTCTACCGTTCTTGTAGATTCTTTTCTATTTTTCCGAATACGTGTTACATTTTAAAAAAGTTTAACTTGAATTCATAAATTAGTATAAATTCAACTGCTGTAGTATTAAAATCAGGTTAAATTAATTCCAGGCAATTCAACCTAATATGGAATTTGGCTAAAAATCTCATTCTTTTTCTACTGGTAATGATTACAAAAAATTTAGGATGGTGAATAAGATACGTGAATGAAGAAACTTGTTTCGAGACTAGTACCTGTTGAATAATTCCGTTAGACAACGTAATTTTATTTTGAGAATCGTTCTTAATTTACTGTGCTTTTCGGAAAAGTTCATCGAATGTAAAAAGTTTTTGTTTTTTATAGATTTTTTTTTATATTACAAATTATACATTATTATATTTTTATATTATCGATTTAAAACTGTCTGACAATAATTATATATGAGTTTATCTACCTTCATGTATTCATATTCATTTTCTTTAATGCGATTAAATAATTCTTTAATCTTATTAAGTAATACAACAGCACACAGTAATTTTGTACAAGACAGATAAGAGTAAGTAATTCATTTATGTAAAATTCCATTTACGATAAGAGTAATTGTAAAATTGTACATTAAATCGATAATGGGTTTTACATAATTTTAATCGTGTAATTCAATTCTTCGCGTTAACAAACTGTTTCGTTAACAAATTTTGGTACAACACGTACAATTTAATTCTAACATAGGAGTGAGTCAAATATAACATGAAACTCGCCCGAAACGAAAGTAATGTATTCCGCGCGTTAATTTTCTGCGTTACGTTAACTTTTATTTTAATTATGTGCTTGTGTAATATGATATTAAATTTATGAATTTACGTCGTAAGTTAGCTTCATAATAACTCGTCATTGAATTTCACATTTCGCAACGTTTATTTCATCACAATTCTCTTAATTTTCGGTTAATTTTAATTTTGGGGCAATTCACCCATGGAATAAAAAATTGACTTTACTCGTAAATTTCAAAACTGGAATTTTGACCTACATTACAAAAAATGCATTAAATTAAACTTTTCAAAGTCATTGACACAGAAATTTTATCGAACTCCAAGCGAGAATTCTTCTCGAAGGAAAAACTGAGAGTAACTCTATTTTGTGTAACAATTCATTAATCATCACATAGTTAGAATATCATTAAGGCATTTCGTGTTTTTATAATCCTATTCATTACAGTTTTCTTGTCAGTCGTCGATATTTCGTATAATTAAATCCACTGACTTTATCGTCAGACGAACCACCTTAAAAGCCCGTAATTGAAATGCAAGAAAAGTTATCAGAGCCTGAAAAAGCAATGCCATGGCTAAGCGAATAGCTGCGAGGTCGACGTGAAAGAGCAGGCGTTTGTGTTTGGTACGTTACATCGTAACAGCACAAGGCTTCAATAAATAATTGCAGAAAACTCTTATCTTGCAGCACGCGCGTTGCAATAGACTTTCAACAAAAACGAGCGTGCTGTTAATTTGTTTTCAAACGAATGAACAATGGAGATGCGAATTCCCTTCGATCGTTGTTGTTCTCGAATCGAGGATGCAGCCGTGCAATTTCCATAATAATAAGTTCACATTTCATTCCTTAATACCGAATCATCAGGTCACAAATAAAGATTTTAGATCTAAATCATTTTTAATTCTTTTTAATGGTCCTCGAGTACGAATACTACTTATAAAAATAATGTTAAAAAGCTGAGAAAGTGCAGTTGAAAAAAGTCCTGCAATTCCTTTTCTGACAGCCTTTTACGATTTACAATAAAAAGGAGCATTTTTTATTGTAAATCGTGAAAGAAAAGGAACTGTAGGACAACTTCGGAGATTTGAAACATTTTCAGGATACATCGTCTGTTTGACCCTTTGACGTCAATAAAAAAATTAAATAAAAATAAAAAAACATAAATTTTTGTTCGTTTCTTTACAAAAAATTATTTCTCAAAAATTTCTTTTGATCTTTGATGATTTTTGCGTCGCACCTCCCTCTAACAAGGATAACCAAATTCCCCACTTTTCTCGTCTGAAAAGACTCAATCCGTCTCGCGTCGCGTTTTTATATGCAGTCCCTCCCATTAATCGAGCAAACAGCGCGAATTTACCCGCTAATATCCACGTAATCCTTCCATCTTGCAGAACAAACAATCGCGATGCAGCCCGTGATATTTGTCTGGCAGCGAGAACGCGTGAAACAGCCTTGCCACGTCGCCTAACGCGCAACATTTCAGCATCGACTATAATTTCGCAGAAACATGCTTTCATTAGCGGCGCATTCGTTTCGCTTCATCCTCTTCGTCGCGAGTGTCGTTTTGTCATTCGAGCACCGAACGGGTCGCCAGACGAGTCGCACCGTACTGGCAAACAAGGCTCCTTTTGCTCCGTTCGAGGATTCTTTTGGTTATTACAAATTCGGACGGAGACCGCGGAGGGCGCTGTACTACGATCTCACTGGCGATACCCTGGAGATGGACGTCGAGGAAGATCCAAGAAAGGAGTTCGATTGGATGAGGGGAAACGGGAGCGACGAGCTGGGATCCAGGGAAGAGCGACGTCGCGTTGGCTATTTATCGAACAGTAAATGGAAGAAAAACAAGGTGCAAGGTGCAGTATCGAGAGGCGAGTTGGAAGGGAAGCACACTGAGAAAAAGTATATGAAAAATAGAAATCGAATTTCTAAAAAATGTCTGACAAATATTCTGAAAGATTGAGAAAAACTCTGAAAAGCTTTGAAAAGCTGTGAAAACCTCTGGAAAGCTCTGACAGTTCTACTTTTGCGAGATTTTCAGACGAATTTGTTAATTTTATGCAAACTCTGAATGTCTCTGAAGAACTCACAATTGCCCTAGCAGACTTACCTCTAAAACACGTAGATTCAACGTGGAATCTACGTCGAATCTACGTCCGAATGTTCCTCCACGTAGAATCCACATGGATTCCATGTTCGATGTCTATATGGGTGGGAGTGTTAGAGGTTTTCAGAGTTTTCTTTTTTTTAGAGTTTTAGGATATCTCAGAGTTTATATTTTTACTAGGATAACCAAGAATTCGGTGAATTTTCCAAAATAGTTAAGGGAAACGAGTTATATATGTTGTATATTGAGATCAGCCGAATCCGTTGGCGGCGCTGAAGTCAGCAATGATGAAGACGAAAATCACAAAAGCTTATATTAACTCAGATATAATTTTAACAACTAAAATGAATCGATTAAGTAATAAATCGTGAACATTTATCACTGTAATGCGTTGACCATTAATTTCAATGTTATTTATTATCGGTTTGGTAGTAAATTAGCGCTATTGTTCTTCGTCGCCGTTAATTTTAGTTTTCCGAAAATCCGTCTCGGTCGCATGCTATTTTGCTATTCTGTATGAAATACTAAATATTTATATCAAGTATGCGAAAAATTATTAATCCGAAAAATAAACAAATGTTTTTACAAAGTAAAGATACAGTTTAAGAGAAGAAGGCAAATATGCGTATACCGAATACCATTTTCTTTGTCCATTTTGTTCACTTTGAAAAAGATCACTGAAAGTCATAATACTTTCACACGCTGGTATATGATTTTGTTATTTTATAATATATTTAAATCAAGGATTTCAATTCTAAAAATCTTGGGAAACAAACTATTGATTGTCCAAGTTTTGGCTAAACCACAGTTTACATACAACATTGAAATAGTGTTAAAGTTACGTGTAGTTTTGACTCATGATGGATGTTAATTCAGCAGATATTCGATGTTGAACAAACACCAATGTCTCTACATTGAATCTTTTGTTAATTCAGCATCAACACTTTTACGGTGTAAACAATTTCGTAACTTGAGGTCGAGTTTTCTGTATTTGAATATTCTCTACTACATATTGAGACTATCTATGTATTTTTCATACATTTTACAAATACATACGTACTTTTCCCCTTTATGGACCTAGAGTCATAGATTTCTACGACATATTGGAAAATTGCATATACTTTTTTCTCAGAGCAAGATGTTGCATCGTTGAGGGAGGTTGTATTGGTCGATGCGGTTGCGAGATTTGCAGAATTTAGATTGAAAGAGATTTTGGTGAAGATAGGATGCGGAATTTGGAAGCATTATTTGTTTATAGGCAGAGAAATGGTGGATTACGTATGCGCAGGTGGAGAAAAATTGCACTGAACGCTAGTGAAGCAAATGGTTGGGAGGTATGACGCTGGCATCGAAAGTAGGGAGAGGGTGGAAGGAAACTGTGTATCAAGTTACGGAAATTGAAAGATAACAATGTCTGAACATTTTTGAATTAATGCAATAATGATATGCAGCTATATTTTAACACTTTGAAATTTCCCGGTAATCAGAAAAAACGGATTTATACAAGGATAAAAGATATTAATA
>JABFPB010002154.1:0-21272 GCA_022817645.1 Ceratoteleas bidentatus
GTCTTATTGTTAAAGAAGTGATTTTCCTTCTCTCACAGAAGGATTCTTGCTGTGACAATAGGAAATTTCTAAGAGTGAGGAAGCTTCGTCCTCGGAATGCTATATAATATAGAAATAATTAAGACAACTTTTCTCTCCATATGAAGAAACGTTTAACTGTAGTGATGACTACAGTTAAACTCTAGTGATGACTACAGTTAAACAATTATAATTTTTTACCAATAATATTATAAAAAATCTGTTAGCATTAAATTGAATTTTATATTACATTTAACTTTGTGCGAATTTATAAATATATGAATATGCAATATCTCTTGTCGATACGTGATTCAAACATTCATTAGAGAAATGTACCGAGTACCTTCATTTGACAGTTTGTTACGTGTCAGTGCTATTTAGAATTCCGTGGCAGTCTTCATCTACCACGGTGGCAGTGATTTGCCCCCACGGTGGTAGAAAAACACTACCACCGTGTAGTTTTCTCCACCACAGCTTGTGGTGGTTTCTTGCTACCACAAGTAGCAGCTGCCAGCTGCGAGGGTTTTTTCCGTGTATGGAATTCAGTTAAGGTGATGTCCAAAGCACAGAGCAAGTTTGAATTGGCGGTTTAGCGCGAAAAGTGATGTTTTATTAATAAAAAGAAATTAATAATCGGATGATTTACTGACCATAGCGACATTCTGCATTAAAATTTGCACTTTTTGAACTAAATTTTGATCATTTTTTACAACGCATTTTCAAGAAAAGCATTTTTTTCGTTTTCGAGATGACAACCTACAAAATAAATGCCGAAAAACGAAAAAATGCGTTTTTAAGAAAAGCATTTTTTTCGTTGTTGAGATTTTTTAAAAACATTTTTAAAAAATGTCGACAATAAACAAAATTTAGTTCATTACACGCGAATTTTAATGCAGAATTTCGCTATGTTCAGTAAATCGTCATTATAATTCTAAAAAGATTAATAAAAATGCCTTTTATAAAAGTAGCGCTGGGATATTAACGACAATGAAAAAAAACATTGTAAAAAACAGTACAATTTATTGTTTCAACCGCAAATTTTACTGCTTTTTACATGTATAATTTTTACATTGTCGTTAGTATCACAGTGTCACTGTTGAAACGGTAATTTTCGGATAATGTTTTATTATTTTTTCATAGTATTGGTTTGATTGTTTCTTGGAATAATAAATATGAATTTCCTATTATTTGAATACGAAAATAACAAGAGACATTTTTTGTTAATTGCTAGTTCTTCGTGCAATTATGGCGTTTTAATGATTTATGTAAACATTGACACATTTTATAGTTAATTTAGATTTGTCTATTCGCAATGAGTTGTGTAAAATCGTTTTCCATATGTTATAAACAACATTTCAATAATTGTTCGTTATTTGGGAATAACGAACAATTAAAATGAGAAAAAAATGATAATTTAGTAAAATTTTTAAGTTTGTTTTTTAGAATGATAATATTTTATTTGCCAAAATTTCAAGCAATTCGTCTGCTCAGAAATCGAGATATTCGATGTTAAAGTTTCATTAAAACACATGGATAGTATCACTATATATATACCATTTTTCAGCAATTTTAGCATCTAATATCTCGCTTCTAAGCAGGCGAAATGCTTGGAATTTGGCAATTCAAAAAGTAGCCTCAAAATAAACCATATTTAAGTTTCATCGAATTCTCATTATTGTAATAACTTAATAAGAGAACTACCTTAAAAGATGTAGCAACATATTTGTATGGCACAAAACAAAACAAAACAAAACAAAATTAATCAAACCGATGTCAGCACAGATTAAGTTTAAATAAATTAATATTTTCAAGTTTATAAAGAAAAAACAATAATGAAATTGATTTTGTACTGATATACTATCAGTTACAAAAGAATATATTGACGAAATCTCAGATTCAAAATATATGCGACGAAATTAGTTAGAGAAAAGGCATTTATAGATCATTCTCACTTACAATACATAAATTGTTAAAATAATAATTATATCAATGAGGAGAAAATGAAATAAAATACACTGGTTGAATTTTTCCATTGTTGCAAATATGGTATTTAATCAGTCTATAGATTTCAGTTGTTATTTAACAACAGTTGGTTGCGCATCAAAGTGATATTGTTTGTTTGAATGCCAATCTGATTGGCCGGTAAATACGTCAGAATTTACTTATATAAAATGATATTTAACCTTTTATTATACTTTGTAACCATGAAAGCTACATTGTCGCTTGCGAAAGTTTAATGAAATATCAACCGAATCAGTTTCAGTGTGCTCTTTTCATTCATTAGTAACTACCATAATAATAATTTCAGCGAACCTGTCGAAAATACGACACAAGCTTTTTTTCCTGTCTAAAATGTAAATCAAATGAAGTGCGGTCTTCAGCTCAGCTATCAAACATTGCAATAAACGTAAATAAAGTGCAATTTGTTCAAGGAACGCGATTCAATTAAAAAGTCGGCCGATTTGCATTTGATCGAGCTTGAAGAATTAATTGGCAAGAGTGTTATTCCATTGAATATCACTGACCATTCGCGTTAAGGCCATACCGAACGGTCCCGATTTCTACATTATCGACTTGTTTCACGCAACAAGTCGATCACTACACGGAAAGAAAAGATCTGAAAAATTTTACCAAACTTTTCGGCAAACCGAGGATATAAGGACAGCGTTCAGCTTTTTTACCAAACTGTTTTAAACCGATTTCCGAATATTCGTCAAACAATAACAAACAGTTTTAACCTTTGTTCCAAAGAGTTTGGTAATTTTGGCGATTTCTGTTATTATATCCTCAGTTTACCGAGAAGTTAGGTAAAATGTTCAGATCTTTTTTTCCGTGTAATTTTTTCGCAATTAACGAAACACCACTTTTCGCGCAAAACCGCCGATTTGAACTTGCTCCTCGCGTTCGACACCACCTTAAGCTGAGGCAAAAGAATTGGAACTGGATGTGCGTTTCGGTATATGATTTGAATGTCAGCGAGCCGAGGGTTCGCGGCCAAGTTTGCGTGGAACCAAGTTTACATTGACTCCGAGCCAGCAAATTAACCTTTTGAATCGCGAATAACGCAACACGCGCAGTAACGGCAGAAGTGTCACTGTTATTTCGTGAAACGAGCTTATTGCGTCGGCGCACGCGACATTTGTTCCGTATCGCGAATCGCATTGACGAAACCGCTACCTGCGGGATCCGCTGGCGCTGATTGGCGGTTCCGCGCGCGCCCACGTGACGTCACCGCTGCACGACCCATGTCATACGGCGCGCCAAGAACTTTGACCCGGCGTACGCCGCATGCAATTCTTTACGAAATTCACGCTAATTCGCCACGCGCTTACGACATTTTCGTGCAGCTCAAATTTTACGTTTTATTCACTCTTCTTTCAAATATTCTTCTTCAAAATATTGTCTTCATTCTTACACTTTTGAATGAAATAGGCATTTTTACAACTTCTTTTGTATGAAGAGGAGAATTTGCCCGATGTATGTACTGCACGTGAAGTACGAAAAGAAATTTCCTTTTGTCTCGAAACGTAAACCATTCTGGATTAAAAATTCTTCTGAAAAAAGTTTCCCGTTGGAAGAAAATAGTACATTGTGTATCAAGGGCGCAAAGTAGGCTATTGACGCGAGGTCTAATTACAGCCCGACTTTTCTATTCAGCTTCTGGAATTGAATAAAATAGAATACATGTTAATACTGCAAAAAGACCAGGTTAATAAAAAGTGTTATAAATTCAGTCGCACTGTGTCTTAAATGCAGACGTCTTTGGTCGTATTTTAAGACGGAACTTAATTTCAGACTCTACAAAATATATCTGAAATTATTCTTGTTTTAGGAGTGAAAAACCATGTTTTTGATTCATTTAAACCTAGGTTATGTGTGAGAATTGGTTACCTGAAATTAAAGAATCAAGGCAGAACGAATAAACCAATCGAGATAGTTAAAGAATTGGAAGTAAAAAAGTCAAGGTTTCGGTGTACGATAAAAAGATAAGTCAAGGACATGCGTTTTTTCGACAGAATACGATTTGACGCACTGTTAGAGTTATATGAATTGAATTATTCCATCAACTTATATTAAATTTCAATGTATTTAAGGGGACAGCCCGGTGCAAAAAAAACAAGTATGTAATAAAAGTATCGCAAAAAATTGACTTTTTGGGATAATACATACATGAATGAAGCGATAAAAATGGAATTCAGGGGCATCCTCTGGGGAGCCCCCCTTTCGAGAAATTCATGTCGAGTAAGAGTTAGAATAAAAATTTTGCAAAAAGCCAACGCTATCTTGCAGAAAAATTTTTTTTATTTTGGGGCCAAAATATTGAAAACTGGGATTAGTTCCATTTTATATAAAAATTGTACATTTAAAATGTCTTTAAAACTAAGTAAAATGAAAAATGTAATTTTCATCACTCGGGGAGGAAAAGCCCACATTTCCGCCCTGATGGGCGGAAGTGCAGTAAACGCTATAGTACAGATGATGTAATATTCTGGAATGGAAAGAAAAAGATATAGATAAGGGCGAACTCAAAAAGTAATTTTGAAACTTTTAATTAATTATTTTATTAATTTAATTTATGAACATTACAGTATATATAATCGAAATACTTCGGTAACATAAAATTGCTCCCTCTTATTTCTTATTTAAAATATGGTGAAATTTTACTTAATTTGTGTATATGAACTACATTTTTCCATTCCGGAAAAAGTAGAACGATTGAGAAATGAGTCTTCCATTTAAAAACCAGTAAAGAAAATTTAAAAAATTGTCTTTTTTATACATATTAGAAGTAATGATGCGAAGCTTCAGTTTTCCGAAAATTATTTCTCGCGCGCAAATCCACTGTCATGGTTGTAAATCGAAAAATTGTCGGATTCCGGGTCGGACAATTGGATAGTTGAATTCAGCTGGTTACAAGCGGTCATTTATTCGCGATTGGAGCTGAAGTGTAACTGTGGAAGACGAGGAATGCGAATGCTAGCAATATTACATCGATTGATTTCTTTAGATTATTTGGCCGTAAGAAGTTGATCATTTAAACGTATATAAATACTACCTTTTTCAATCACATTAGTACTTTTTAAATTAAAGTAGATAGTTATCAACTTGATCGATTATTGTTTATACAATAAAGTCACGTTGTTTTTGTTTGTTTTCGCTGATTTTTGCCACAGTACACTGCGGCAAAAATCAAATTTTGGAAACTGATTCCTTGTCAATTTTTTTAAAAGCACACAAAATTAAATACAAGTAGGAAGAAGACATTTTTACTTGATAAATTTACATAAGAACGTGGCGCAAAATGTACTGTATCATTTGAGTAACACTAAACTTGTACTAATTTTGTCTGAACTGGATAAGATATGTCTCGATTACCAGATGGTGTAATCAAATTTACTGGGATATTTTTCGCAGTGTAGTATAATTTTGAGTCGACGTAATTGGGGTTTTTATTAAAGAATTGATTCGTTTATTTCGATTGCGAAGATAAAGGAAAATCGATTATCTGAACAAAAAGTGTCGAGGCTTTTCAGTCTCGATTCGTTGCATTAAGTGACTGATAATGCGAGAGTCGAACTCGACCGCGAGATTCGTACAAACTACGGCTGTCTGTGGCATTCGGCTTATCAGAGTACGATGTATCGAAGCGAGGCCTTTATCCGCTGAAAAGATCTTATAAAGTTTATTTCCCATTTGCTTTGTGGGCGGCAATCACTGTTACGCTTTTTAGACGCTTCGCCAGTTTTCCTAAACAGTCAATTTCCAGGTGACTCTGAAAAATCTATAATGACAAATGGCCTATAGTGATTAACTTGTGGAGGGAAACGCGAGCCGAGAATTAGAAAATGGTAGAGATATAGACAAATTAACGACATTTTTCACTTAGTCGAAGGACGTTTAATAATCGGTCAAAAAGACGAAGTTCACAGTATCAGATGCACAAGAAATGCCAATTTTCGTTTTTGATTCTTTTTATTATCTAAGACACGTCGCTCGGCTGTATTCACAATTGCAGTTCATGTTAAGCGCTATAAATCTGAATTTCGATTAGTTTCATGATACTCACTAGACAGATATGTTTGACTCTAACTGGGATGAGTTCTGAATTTTCAACTAGAATTGGCATTTTACATGTGCGAATAAAAATACTCTGGGGATAACTACTCAATTGTCGAGTGAAAAACCATGTGACGAAGTCAGACAGATATTTCTTTTTGCCTTAAACATAGATAAATTGAAAAAAGCTTTCACGTAAAGAGCACTATACTTACTTTAACGACCGATATTAATTATAGAAAATTTCCGTTGAATTTTATCTTAGAGTACATTTTACCAAACGATAATTTACACTAAAAAAGTGATATATAGACGAAATTATTGTTTTAATTCTGTAATGAGAATTCCATGAGGTATAACAATTTATTCCGGTACACTTAATTGTTCCGCAGTCTGTATTCGCAATACATTAGGATAGTGCAATCTACACTATGATATTGGCAATAGCTTTATATGATAGGTAATAACAGGATGGCCAAAACTTAGAAAACCCAGAAACGTCGGGAAATTTAACCTTTAGAGGACGGGGCGTTTTTTATGGCGACTTTTTTATTTTACATGATAGAACTTGTTTTTTAGTAATCATTCAAGGAATTATATCGGGGGACAAAAAATCCCCCCCCCCCTTCCGAGCCAGTATACTAGCTTCCCGTCCTCTAGAGGTTAATTTTACTAGACAAATGAATCTCTTAAAATAAGAGTTTAAGAGATTTAATCTATCTTTTTGACTGCTCTGTATCTTAAAATAAGTCAGAATGGCCAGAATCAGGGAATTTTCTGAAATAAAATTCCCTGACTTTTCCAGGTTCTCCAGAGACTATTTTCTAATTTTCCCTGACATATTATTTCAACTAAAGAAGAATTCAAAATCAGTGTTTTGAAATAACGTAATGATTATTAAATTATAGGTCGTTGATATTCGCACGGACGGTGTATATAAGGTGTCCGTAAGGTGCACATAAGATGTCTATAAGGTGCACGTAAGGTGCGTGTAAGGTGCGTGTAAGGTGTCGGAACAAATTCATGAAGTCATTCAACTATGAAAGCCCCTTAATATATAGTCATTTTTCGGACACCTTAGGGACACCTTACGGACACCTTATAGACACCTTACGGACACCGTGCATGCGAATATCCAATTTCTAAATTATAATTTGATAATCATTACGTTGTTATTACATTGTTATTATATTTAATTTTTGTTTAAAAAATTATTATTATACAAAACTCTAAAAAATCTGTTATATTAAACATTATTTAAATTCTGACATTGAAAAAAAACTTTTCCCTGACATTTCCAAGACTTTTCCCTGACAACAAAAATTCCCTGACTTTTCCAGGTTTTCCAGTTTTTTCAGACTATGGCCACCCTGTAAGGTACATTTAGTCTCTTTTCAGACAAAGCCTCTTAAATTAAGTTTGTTTTTTCTGTGTTGTGGTTACTGAAAAATGGCTTTAAGATAGTTCTATCATGGTAATCAATCCATAAAGAATTTGATGAAACTTTACTTATGAATTCTTTAAGCAATGACGCACATTTTGCCCAAATCTAAAGAAGATTGATTGTCTGGAAGCTGAGATATTTAATATTAAAGTTGCACAAAAATACGTGGGAGGTAGAGGAAACTAGTACACAAATGGAAAAGTTCGATGAAATTTCAAGATTTGTATGGAAATGTGAAACAATTATCTGCAATTACCATGAACTTTAAATATGGGTTACAAGGAATGACTGGGAAAAGTTTGAAGATAGTTTACTACATCATTTGCGAGAAATTGAAAATTGTGTGCATTATCTTTCTAGATATAGATATACTAATAATGTAATTGATACAATTTGCATGCTAAACGTCTTGAATTTCAAGAAGTGAATGTTGAAAAAATAGTGTAGTTAGCGAGATGAAAAGATTCGTAACGAAATTGCCTAAAAAATATTATTATTCAAATAATAAACAAATTACTTAGCACTCTAAATGTACGGCCCTAGACAATAGAACGCAGTTACAACTTTAAAAATACAGATGGTTTGGTAATTGGTACTTCTATGGTTAAAATTTTGGCAAACATTAATGAATTTCATTTTTAGCATATTTTTATCCTCATTCTGCGCATCTATACTTAGAAATCTTTATTTATGGTTGTTTGAATTTCACGCTTGCATTTCTAGAATTGAACACAATTCACAATTAAACATTTGAAGGAAATAAGATGAAAATTCTAGACAAAACTAGAAAGAAAATTGAAGAAGTTAACTTAAAAATGAAACAGATGATTTAGAATGCAGAACATCATTTTTGCTCTATTAAATGTTACTCGTAAAATCTTGTTTATGTTTCAAATTACGGATTGCTTCTTGTGAATTTAGCTGAAATTTTTTCGTTGTGCGATGTTTGTCTCATTTTGTTTATTCCTCGACTTATAAGATATACAAGTCAGGGAAAAGTGAAAAATAGTTCCAAAAACCCAGAAAAATTAGCGAAATGGCTTCTCAGAAAGTTTTAGCTACAACGTAATAAATATATTCTAATTAGCTGTACAATTACAGCTTTCTCAGGCAGAAATTCTATGAAATACTGCAACAGATTTTTCTCGGAATATATGTCAATCAAATATATAAAGGTGTTAACCTTTACAACTGCTTCAAATAAACAGTAGTGGTCCCTTACTAAAGAATCGAGTATGTTTTCCGATTGCATTTTGGTCCACATAAGCATTGTCACCATAACTCAGTCCAGATTCCGAATTCGGAAACAATTAATATTGTTTGCCGAGTGTTGCAGTTTAATAGCGTGCCGAAATCCCGCGCACGCATACCTCCCCTTTGATCAGCTGCAAAACCGATAACCAAGAACAACGCGCACAACTATTTCGATGCGGTTAATTGAGTATCGTTGCGTTCCGCGTCAACGATCCACGTTCCACTCGTCTACTGCCTTTAACCTGTTCTGATCCCGTGAAACGCGACTCCGCAATTAACGCCACCTTTCGCATCACTTGCGGTGCATTAGAAAAAATTGCTTCCTTCTGTTCACCTTCGGTGCCCAAACCAAACAGAAGCACAGACGTCGATTCGGGCACACGATGTCGAGCACTGTTTCGTCATCATCGTGGACCTGAAGTCTCAAAACTGCGTAAACGCTTCGAGTCAGTCGTTAACGTCGAGCGGGGCTTTTCGTGGAGGAATGACGTTTCACTGCTTGGTCGTCCGCGTGGTGGCGCTTTGCCGGCAACTTCGGCGCTTTCCGGTACTCCCTCCGCCGGTGTCCCTTTTCATCGCCGAGGAACAGGAGAGTATTGATCTAGAACGCCGTCGAGCGCGCTCTCTTGCTCCTCAAGCGGCGCCCTCTTTTTCACTCTCCTCCTTGCTTCGTTTGTTTTATACTTATCTTAACCGCCATTCCTCGGACTGCGCTTCTTCGGTTTCTAACCGACACTTTTCCCACTTCCGCGTTTTCTTTCCTTTTTCGTTAGTGCCAGTTTACGCGACATCTTTTCATATAGTAGCTTACATAGTAGCTCTAAAGAGGGTCTCTTCTATTGAGCATCATTTTGAGCATGATGTTTAATTTTCTTTCTATGTTAGTGCAGTTTTACAGTTGAAAAGTAACTGTTTATTTATGGAGGTAACCATGACATGTGATCCTGACAGGATCGCCAAATGGACAGACTTTGATTTGTGTTGGGTGGTCCGTTCACACCATAAAACTGAACAATCTTTTAGCAAAGAAAATATTATTTGTCAATAAGAAATGACATTGTTTAAAAAGAAAGCAATCTCGTCGTGCAAAAGTATTCTCGACACTTTAAGAGATAATTAGATACCATGTAATTAGAGCACAGAATAGTTGTGCCTAAATGTTAGTGTGCAGTTTTGATGTGCCTTCACTAGAAAAACAAGTCTCTTACACATCTCTTAAATAAGAAGTTAAGAGGTTTAATCTATCTTTTTGGGTACTTTGTATTTTAAAACAAGATACATTTACTCTCTTTTTGGACAAAACCTCTTAAAATAAGAGGTTTCTTTTCTCATTGTTATTTACGTGGTATCTAATAAATGAGGGTTTTAAACATATGGCGCCCACAGTAAATTTGCGCGACTAGATCGTTTTTCTACTCAAGAATTCACTTCAATAAGCTTTTTCGTAAATATTTTCTTATTTATTCATAGTTTTAGAAAATCTAATTCTGGCGCAAAATCGCCGATTTAAACTTGTTCTTCCTGTTCGACACGGCCTTATTAGAGAGCTGAACATATATTTGAAGAATCATGTATCAGATACCTTATAAGTGTTTGCGGTAACAGTTGCCCATGTTTTCGTTGCACAAACTTGTCCACGCATATCGGCTCCTCGCTGTTTAATATCGGAATAGTAATCTTTAAGGCATAAAATCAGTCACCCGAAAACGCACGGAAAGAGTACGTAGCAAGTAGGCATGTGCGGGCCGAATTTCTCGAAAAATTTCAAAATGTCAAATAAACACTATTTGACTAGTGCCCAAGGTAGAACTCGAGTAGCTCGACTCGACCGGATCGGGCCGCCCCAGTCGGCACGACTAGGTAGGGTCGAGCTATACCTTGGGCACTAGTCAAATTGTGTTTATATGACATTTTGAAATTTTGCCCGAAATTCGGCCCGCACATGCCTAGTATCAAGTAATTAATTGTACTTAGTTTTATTCGCGCATATGACTTGAGGTGACGCGAACTGAGAAGAAATGTTGATATTTTTTATACACTCATTGCTTCAGATACCTGGCGAAATGCTCCTTTGTGGAGAAAATGTAAGTAAGCGAACGACACTAAAATAGTTTCTTGTATTATATTTTAACAACGCTGCCCGAAATATCAATCTAGTTAACTACTGTTGAGAGCATATATAGTACGCGAATAACACTATACCATATAATTTATTTCTTATTTGTATTAGTTTACCACTGTACAATAAAATTTAATTAAAAAATTTCATTCAAAAGGGTAAGAATAAAAAGAATATTTTTTGCTTCGATTCATATTTCGAATTTATTTTCACGCTTAACCAATCAGTGTCACTGAATTGAATGTACTCTCGATAAGCAGTTTAATTTGTCGTTCTAATGATTATCGGGTCTGAAAAAACGCGGCGGCAGCGTAAAACTGGCGTCATTATTATCCGATCATGCGATTCGCTCCCAAAATGATATTTCGCGAGGATAAAACATTTATTGAATATATTAAGCCGGACGGTCCAAAATTAGAAAGTCGATACTCGCAATTGGATTATTTAGTGGAGTCGTTTGAATGGACACATGTGCGCTCTCGATGAAGGCTGACCCGAGCTTCTTTGATAAACCTGTAATTCCATTGGACGACATTAATTACGCCACGGCTAATGCCTTGTGCGACATTTGAGGCTGCGGTTCGTCGGGACGGGCCTAATTTTCCGGATAATACTCGGCTCCGCCGAACCCGAGCTCCGTCGGTAAAAACTAGGGCTGCAAACATCGGTGTATTTGGAGAAACAAATACTCCGGATACTATAAATCGGAAATCTTAAGTTTATCGATAATTGAATAATCGAACAATATAGATTCGAAATCCGAATTCCATATTCAAGTCCAAAATTCGGTTTTCAAATCCAGTTCGATTTTTAAATCTAAAGTTCGAATTCAAATTTTCATTTCGATTTATCCCAGAAACATTTTAAACCCAAAAGTGTTGCATACAAATTGATGGCTTGAAAAAAAAATTGCAAGCATAGTGAGGAAATTCGGATTATAAATCCAGATTACGCAAAAAATATATACCTAACACTCGCATTTGTATGCTTAGCACAGGCATTTTTTTATTATTAATCGTAATAGAACGATCCACGTTAGAGACATATTTTCCTCTTGTTTAAAACATTCGCACTCTTGCATACTAGAATTATTGGCCGCGCCTACCCTAGTAGAAATTGAATATGGGCTGAAATTGGGACCCATGAGGACATGCCCCATTCCACGTTCGTCCCCGCATGGGGATAAACGTGGAATGTTGTTGGGCCCCATGAGGGGTTGTAACGCCTTGCCCATTAAATGCCAACTTTAGCATGCCACCCTTGTGCATGAGGGGCACAAGATATTGTATATGGGGGACGAGTTGGGGCCTAACGGGGCACGCCCAATGAAAAAAATGTATGCGGTCTGCAACGGGAGTTGAACCCGCAACCTACGGAATACGAGACGAACGTTTATCCACTAGACCATCACACTCGACATACATTAGTTAAAACGAAAAGTACTTAAGGGGTAGTTGAAATATTGTCAATGCTAGTTGGGCAAGTCTACAAGGGCTCTAAGTCTGCCCCATGTCGGCACGCCCAGTTGAGCCAAATTATATGGGCCACGAGCATTGGGTGCGCCCATGAAAGCCCATCGCTGGGCATACCGACATGGGCATATCCACTTGGGACCAATAAAGGTCATTGTTGGCAATCTTTCATGGGGCCAACGTGAGGCCTACCGAAAACCCATCGTTTACCAACATTGGCCTTTAATGGGCACCCCATTACATGCCCATATAGTGCCCAAAGTGGGCACTCATTTGGGCCCATCAACGTCCAAATGTCCACCCCCGATGGGGCGCATCTATATGGGCCCTATATGGGCTCCAGGTAGTTATGCCGGATATTGGGCTTGCCCCACAAAAGCCCATGGGGGACTCAATCTTCAGATAAGGCATGCCCTATGAAATTTCTACTAGGGAGAGTAAAGATTAGGTTACGTGTTGTTTTGAAACATGATAGGTGTTAATTCAGCAGATATTCGATATTGAATTTGCATCAACGTCTCTATATTGAATTTTATGTTAATTTATCATCATTTTTTCTCAGGTATAATGCTAGTATCGCCCCAAGTGTTATTAAATTATTATTTTACTTCAGAAAACATAATTGCAAATGTCTTATATTGAACTCATAACGAGTTATTTGATACAATCACTCAATTTACTTGAAAATATTGGTATAATACATTAAACAGAAAAATTACTTTAGTCTTCTGTCTACACAAATCTTGACTCCTGAACTTTTCTCAAATACAAAGCAGCGATACAGCATTAATTTAGTCAGTATAAACGCGTTGAAATAAAATTGGTCATATTGAACCAACAAAGTTGTGGGATTATTGGGTAAGGAACAAGAGAATTTCTCTCACTGACTTTGATATTGAGCAAATTGTAGTACTCTTGAATTTCCTAAGAGATTGTGCTTATAATGACATTTCTGGGAAAATGTAGAGAAGTGCAGTCTACCAAATCATCACCTAAAGTCCTGAAGGGGTCAAAGTGGATTACAAAAGCTTTGTGCCAATCATGCTACAAGATTATGTTATCTGTTCAACGAGCACTAGTCCACTGGGTGATATATAGCATTAAGAATCACTAATCGTCCTGCTCCGTTGGCTGACACTACGCGGTTATAACTACTGTCATCATGCCATCATAAGCGCACCTAAGTTCGCAGCAATAAAAAGTTACGCCAATGTCTCTTGTCGTAAAAATCATTACTCACCACATTTTTTCACAATTCCAGCTACACCTCTCTCTAATTTCCGAAGCGAACGACTTTCTCGTTTCTTTTCCATTATTCCATTATTCCGCAATATCATTCCATACGTTTAATCCCCGATTAATTTTCCGCAATTCAACTCCTCAAACAATATTTATTGTACCAATATTTCCGTTTAAATACCTGCGCGAATTTTCGTCACGAATTATAACTTCGTGCCCCACTGTCTCTTGATCTTTGAAAGCCACGCGCAACTTAAAGACGGTTCGACGGGGCGTATCGTTTATTTAACTTTTTTATTTGAACTGTGATTTAGCATCCGATCCGAGTTGCCGCTGTCCGCTCGTTTCCTCCAATATTTTCTTGCATCCTCGCTGTCCGTCCGCCTCATCCTCATTTGCCGCATCTTTGCCGAAAACAAACAACTCGTGGACGTAGCCGAAACGTCTAGACGTGTATGTCGAACTTCGCTTTCGATGCACTTCCCGAACAAACACACGCGAACGCGCCGCCGAACTTGGCGAAAAGTTTTAAACGCATATTTCGAACTTGCTCCTCCTTGCATCAACTGTCCTCGTCGATCTATTGCAGACACTTACACATATTTAAAATAAAACCGCGCACAGATACTTTTAGTCGCGCGAGAGTATCCAACGGGATTTCATACGACGCCGCGCCAAATATGACAGATATATCGCTTCTTCTGCCGCGCAAGAAATTCGCGGTCTCGTTCGTCCAAAGTTGCGCAATTAAAAAAGCGAATTAAACGCGGCCATTAAACCGAACGTATTTACGGTCACGCTCGGCCGAACGATACTGGCTTAAATCACGTCGTTATTATTAGTGTACTTAACTCTGCGCGATTCTTATTTCGTCATGTTTCGCGTTACAATTCAAACTTATGTGACCCTTTAGCGAAGCGTTTTAATGTTTTGGCAAAAGTAAGAGTGAAAATAAATACGAAAAGCCGTACTGTAAATAACCGCACACTTACGTTACAAACAAACATTAGGAAAGCCGCGCTGTTGGCACGATATGATAAAATGAAATAAGATCGTACACTTTTGAAACTTATGCCGCATGATACTGACATTAAACCTACACATTTTCAAGGGGATCGCGTACAATACGGACATGTTCGTCCCTTGAAATGCTCTAATTTTGGTGATTAGTTGAGTAAAATGTTGTGACAAACTGTCGAGTGTTATTTCAAACGAGTTCAAACGTTCTCGTATTTCTTATCTATTCCACTCAACGAACATGTTTGAAAACGCGTTTGTATTTGTTATGTTATACTTTAATCGACTTTGTAATTTACTTCACAAGATTTCGGAGAAAAAGCTCGAGTATTGGTCCCTATGAAATGCAATAGAAAGAAAGAAAAAAATCGCAGTGAGGAAAAAAAAGTAGCGGTAGAGAATACTTTGAGTTAGATCTTGATATTCATTGCACAGCATCGTTTTCCAATTACAGCATTGTATCAACGCGCATTTAGGCGTTGCATGTAAGGTCGCTTCCTGGACCCGCGTCGGCCTACCGTTGCGCGAGTGTCTGTGCATCGGGTGCATGTATACGCGCGAGTTGCCGTTTCTGCAATCGAAAATCGAAGCCGACTTTTCCCATTGAACTCGCCATGATAAGTGCCGATTCCGGGTAGTTCCACATGCCTTCACATTTGGGATTACTGCGCGGCTCGATCGCTTCGTTAAGAGTAGAATTGAAGCGAGTTCAAAATCGTACAAATTAAGTTCAACGATAACGGTTTGTGGCTATTGAGACGATTGACCATGATTGGACGCCTTATATCAAAGGCAAAATATTGTTCTGATTGTATTTGATACATTTTTTAATCTTACAAAAAATTAACATTTGTGAGAACTGAATTCTTGTCGAGTGACTTCCTCAGGAGTATCAATTTACCCAGAAAAATAATTTAGTTCCAAATAAATTCACTTTACCATAACAAAATAATTTATTCGAAATGGTACCAAGTTACTTTATTTATATGAGATAAATAAAGCTATACCTATAGCAAATAAATAATTCCTCACACCAATTACGGATTTACTAGTTCCAAATAAATCTTCATTTAGCGCAACTAAATTTTTGCAATTAAATGTATTTATTTAATGTAACTAAATTATTTTTCTGGGTATTGTTTGAGATATTGTTTACTAATCAGTACAATTCTCCAGTACAATTTTTGAATGAAATGATTTCAATAGATCTAAACTAATTGTTCGGTAGAAAATTGTTCTTTAGTATAAAATACATTAAAAATATAATTCTACACATGATTGTTGAAACAGAAAATCAGATTGAATTCACAAGCAAGTCTTATGAAAATATCAACAATATGTAAACTAGCAGTTTACGTATTGTTAAAAAACATCATAACTGTGCAGTCGGTGCACATTGGATATGCGAAAATATAAATTTCAATTGCGGCGAGATTCGATTATCTGCGCAGAGTCACTTTCACATTTTGGATGCACCGGGTATCGGAGTCCCCTGCATTCATTCCATACCGGCTATAGAAAAATGCTGGTACGCGCAGGATATTGACCTGGGTTTTCTCGTTGATGCGATGACTGCCGTCTATCTAATGCAGATTTTTCAAATCCCCCGATTTCGGTATTCGAATAATACATTATTCAATGCCGAGCTTAAATCACGAGTTAATTAAATGTAACACGTCGGCGTCGTATAAACGGACCTCGGTCGCGCGGACAAAATAACAGAAACACATCGTGAATTGAAATTGTAAAAACAGAGCTTCCTTTTCACGACTGATCAAGTCGTAAAAATTTTATCCCCTTTTTTTCGCTGCCCCGAGAAATTAAATTCCGCAATCCAATTTCGAATTGCCGCGCTTGACACTGTTTCCGTTTTAACGACTTTTTATTTCGAAAAAGTGCTCGCCCGAACCTTCGTCAGTTATATGCGCGCGGAATAATATTAGGAAAATTGCGGGATACATTTTGCATAATGTCGCGCGTTTGTTCAGCAGGCACCGTATAAATGCTCAAAAAGTGTTTTGGATGCGTTACAAATGATAACCACGCTTCTACGAAGTTTGTTGCACCGTTCGTAATTGTTGATTCTGTATCTACCAACACGTTCCAGCGATGCTGCCTGAATGTGCGATTAACATTATTTATTTATAAATAAAGTAATTCGCTGCGGCTCGCTGCAGCGAGCTGCAGAAATTGCTGCGAATCGGGGAGCTCGTTGTCGATAAATAGTAACTAACTCTCGTTGCATCGCGGAATTTCGAATGCGAAATTCAAAAACGTGATAATGATGCTTTCGAATTTTTGTCCATCGCTGCCAAATTACCGAAAGGATTCATTTGTGTCAAAATTCAATGTTCATTTTTACGTGAAATATTATGTCGGTATATTACAGCATATTTTATAGTAACTGTGAAATTTCGTCATTTTAACTTTGCAGCAGTAACATACGATCATCATGTATGTTATTCGTATGATTTTCAAATTTTAGAAACGAACTTACATAAATATGTTCAAGCAAAAATGGTGTCACAATCGCAGTGGTGAATTCAAAAGTAAATTTAAAAAAGTGAATTCGCGACTACACGTGAAAGTTCAATGTGCGCGAAATCCGTCTCGAGGATGTTGTTTCACAATAAACTTTTACAATGGCCGCATCGAATTTATTGCGGCGCTTGTTTTGGCTTTTTATCCCTCTCCCAGACTCGGAGCCATGACTCTGCAAATTAATAACGAAAATTTATCCATTGCCGCGGACGGTTCTATTATTTAATTAAAATACCAATTCATCAGCAACGCGATTTTGAGTGATCCCTTTTTCTGTTCCATTCATTTGAAAGTCTAACGGGTATTGATATCAGTTTAAGTTTGAAAATTCGCCGGCGCCCCATCGCGCGAGAAAGAGATGTAAATCGCGATTAAGTCGGACAGCGTAGTCAGGGGTACGAGCCCGTGCTTCCGCGGGCTTCAAAGCCAGAACTGAGTTTGCACAAACAACAAGATGGCCGTCGCACGATCACGCCGTCCCGCTCAGAGCAGCCGCTTGTTTTGACAACGGGCTTTTCGCTTTGTCAATTCTTCTACAAAACGACTGCCGCGTCATCCGCGGAATCGAACTTCAACCCCTTCGACAAGACGTGCCATAATTCTCAGCATTAACTCACGGATCAGCTGAATCTAACTGTGATCAATCAATAACTTTTCTTGATTGATTATCGAAACTCAATTAAGGTGACAGGGCTATTAATAATTCATTGAGAAGGGTTCAAATAAAAATTCTATTTGCCATTATGAGCGGTATTACGTGTGTATAACTGAATTTTGAGATGACTCTTTTGGACACCAGTGCAGTCCCTGAAATTGCAGGCCCGCTCAAGTGGCCGATGCTCCGAGTATCGACGTACGTGGGACGCATTAGTTATTTGCGATGTTATCGTCCCAGTATGGCAGGGCGTGTCTTATCTTCATCCGGGGTTACTCTGCTAATTGGAAAAATCTTTTTGCCGGAAGCCCGCGCTTCGGCAAGCATTAAATTCCCAATTACGGAGGCAAGGGACAGGAGCCTTTGAGAAATTTTCTATTCTATCCGTTCTATCAGTGATTTACGTTGTCGAACAGCGCCTTGTCTAGAATGACGCTGACGGAAACATGAAATCAAAAGAACGATGAACTGGCGCGGGAGTATTTGATCCAGTTACAAAAAATGCCCTTCATATCTTCAAAGCCGCTTTTTCTGCTACTTTTTCAATGCATTCCATTACAGTCGGAGTCAAATTGTGTTAAGTAAAAGGATACCAATGACACGGATGATATATTTTGATACTCTTCAACGATTCAAAGAGTTATTTATTTATTCATTAGGGGAAGAACATGTATTATTCGCAAGTACTCATTGATCTCGTTATAAGACTTTTCAATTGCCACATATGAAAATAGTCGAGTAACCGTAACGAGGGATTTTAGAACGTATGAAAAGGATTGTGAATTTGACCAGAGCTCGGACAACATGAGAGGAATGGCAATGAAATTTAGGTTAACGCTATCAAACATTCTAGTAGCGCTATCAATTGATCTGGTAATTTTAGCGACACTCGATTTATATTCCTATTTGGACGTCACCTTTTTCTCTCCGTAAATTAATTTTCATTCATTCAATAATGGATTCAATAATGGATCCATTAATTCAGTAAGGGATTAAACAATATGTTATATTTTTATCGTTGATAATATTATCGATTATTGCCATTGGTTTATTTGTGTTCCATGTTACGTAAGAATTGCTCGAAGGCAAAAGTTCGAATTTTTCGCCTTGCTTGTTTTTCTGCCCTTTCAATTAACAAATTTGGGTCGCTTCAAACTTATCCAAGTTTACAAGCTAACCGTACTTGTGAACTAATTCTACTTATCTATAAACGATCCAGATACATTCAATAATAAAAAAACTGTCTAAGTAAAGTTGTTCGTAAAACGAAGGAATTATTATTCCGGGATTCAGATCGGCGCTTATTATATTCCCTCGTTCTTATTCCTAACGATCGACAGTATCGGAAGAAAGATATCCACGACCGCTTCAAAGTTGAAACGTAAGTACGAAGAGCCACAATTATCCACAGCAACCAATCAGTGGCTCTTACATCTCGCTCACTTGTCTCGGCTAGCAGTATATATCGGCGAAAATTGCGTTTCTCGCAAAGTCGGAAAAATTGAATTAACACTTTAAAGCACCAACTTTTCCGTTTCTATTTTAATCACTGTTACCACTAATTAAAAAGCAAAAACGCGTAATTTTCGAAATAAGTTTAATAACTATTGGTTCTTGTTGCATAACCTCAGAAAGATCCCAATTTTGCTACACCTTAACGGTGATAGAAAATGTTCCCATACAAAACAGTACGTATTTACTTCTCCTAATCCGCCGAAGAAATGCGAACTATTTGCCAAATAATTAAATTAATATCATTGCGAAAAGTTTTCACCGCGTGAAAAGTGCGTACACTCGTCAGTGGATTTGACATGAATTGTGCAATCGTGTTGACGCTGCTGACATCGTTCTGTAACGCCAGAGTCTGTTGGAGTTCCAAACTTGCTCGTTCTTTTGCGCCGTCTTTTTCCTCTGCGAAGTAATCACAGTAAATCGACGGCGCCTTGAGTGGGCCAGCGAGATTGCAAGTCGGCTGGATAGAAAGGAAGCAAGTAACGTCTGGAAAGACGCCGGCACGAGACGAAAAGTCGCCGACATAACTTGATTATTTAATGGAGACGTGTCACTTTGCAATCAGGCCTCCCTCATCCCGAGTACGAGAACTTAGTTACGGGGCCCGTCTATCGTGCGTCGCGCAAAAACGTGCCTCTTATGTGTTGAGCGCAATGATTTCGGTATTGCCGTTTTTGCTCCCTGTTCCGCTGCCAGCGATCAATAATTTTTCAAGACTAATCGATAAATGTCGTTGAGTTATAAAAACGAGATGTCAACATGATCTTAGGTTGGCTGTATAATTCAAATTTTTCGCAAGAAAAATATTTGATTTGCTTGTTGGAAATAAATTTAAACAGAATATTTCCAAAGAGTTACACTGAAAAAGGTAACATGAAAGAACTGCTTACAATTCGTTTGAACTATAACGGTTATTCTGTAAAAATTTATTTTTCTGTCATTTTTATTTCTGGAATATTTTAGTCTCTTTTGGACAAAAGTTCTAAAAATAATAAGTTCGTTTTTAAGGTGCTTCAAAATGTACAAAATAACATCAATGAAGGTACGAATTCCTAGGTTACCCTGGCAATTCCAGTCTTAGAAAAGAAATAGCAAAACAACTATGCTATAGTCGGTGAAAAGAGGGTTGAACCAACTGCTGGGCCGTCTGACTGCATGACGAATTATAACGGGTGACCCAATTAAAATGCAGCGCATGTTAGGTATCACACTTTTTGTTGAAATTACTTGAAATACATCACTTCAGTTATAAATCATAGTTGACAAGCCGTCGTTATCGACGATTCATTTTTTCGACGAAATTAGCACAATGCTCGGTTCAACTATTCTTATTAAATTTGCGTTTAATCTCCTTGATCGAACTAAGACGCTGTTCAACGCGTTTAATTTAACTAAGCAATTATAATTAATTTAGGTTTAACCCGTAATAGAGATCTCAGTTGCTGAGCAGAATTCCACTGGGTTACGAAACCGGAATAGATATTATTAATATTTGCGAATTCTCGAATGACTTCAAAGATCAACATTCGTTATTACGCGAGAAACATCAAATTTGATTCATGAAATCTTGTACTGCGTTATTTATAAATAGTTCTCTATCTATTTATGTAATGTTAATCAAATATCGTAAATTATTTAATAATATAACTTTATCTGAATAAATGAAATCTGCAAAGAAAATAAGTTGAAATGCGTTATATATACTATATTAAACATGTATCAAATGTTTAATATACTGCAGATAAGGTAAAGTACCCAGAGGTTGACAGTGTAAGAAAAATGTATTTGTTTATTCAAAAAATTGTTATCACAACTTAAGTAAATCTATGTGAAAATCATATCACCGTGCAGAGGAATTATTCGTTGTTATTGTACAATGAGATGTAGGGTTGTAACTAACATTTATTAAAAATCTTATAGTAATATACTAAAATACTGAAATGT
>JABFPB010002155.1:0-21279 GCA_022817645.1 Ceratoteleas bidentatus
AAAGTTAATTTCTTTAAATGCAATGCAAACTTTAATATTTTTTAAAACAATAAATTTTTTAAATGCAATGCAAACTTTAATATTTTTTAAAACAATAAATTATGATCTTACATGTTTTATTTCTTTACTTAATTGTAAGATGACTAAGTTTGAATTTGCCATTTCGTGCCAAAAGCAGTTTTTCTGAAAATATTAACAAATGATATAATATTACTACCTTTTAGTAATATATTTAGAACAACTATTTTTGGCATGAAATAGCTGATTCATCCTTGCTTTTCCTCTTTGACGCGAACTTCAGGTGTAAAACTTAGTTTAAAACAATTTTTACTCATAACTTTCATTTGGGACAACTCTAAAATGTAAAAATTAAGGATCAACTTAATACTTGTACATAGTTAAACACCTCTTATCCTGGACTGGCGGTGATCATTATCAAAGAGGTATGTAACCTAATATTCTAAAAATTGATTATTCATGTACAATAAATGCAATTTAACAAGTTACTTATGGAGACAACCTTTCATAAACCCAGTTGTTTTCCCCTTGGTGTACAAAAATATTGTCTGGTTTCTCATTGGGCTTTAGGCGTCGAAACCGAATCCGGTCATGCAGTCGGTCACTCTGGCCTTGCCAAAATTCTATACATCGGGGCCTCACAATGTAACCTCCCCTAGAGTGTTAAAATGTAAATTAATTAAATCCCATTACTGATTTTGCATTATATGCTTATGCAATATTTTAAATATACACTTGCCAGTAAGTTGGCCTTTGAACTGGTGTATTATCATATTGAGCCACAAGTTCTCTTTCTTTGATCATCAGGACTTCTCTGTTAGCTATGACACTACTCTGTTTACTTGCGCAAGCTCCAATCTGAGATGCATATGGCCGAGTTTTGAAATAATTGTCCGAATCTTCAGGCGATGTCTTTTCCACTGTGCCTTCAATGCGTATCTGAAACAGGTTTAATTAAAAAGAAACCGACTAGTCAAGTGATCTTTACTTTCTTAACCAATTTGATTTTAAAATTTGAAAAATCTTAATGCATTATTAATCTTGTAAATGTGCCAAATTATATATGTTATGAAAAATATTTAACATAAATAATAACTTAATATTACTGTAATGGATTTTTTTTGTGATTTGTAAAATATTTTATAGATAAACAAATAGTTAAAGGCACTTGAAACTTACTGTTCTATGTAGCGCATCCCAATAGAACGTAAGTGCTGCATTTGGATTTTCAGCCTGAAATTTGTTTCCAAAACATAAATTTTCTTTTCTCTGCAAGTATATCAAAGTATTTACTATTGAGACATATACAAACCAATTCCTGACCTTTTCGGCTCTCATAATTAGTGTAAAATTTAAATCCTTCCTTGCTAAATCCCTTTAATAAAACCGGCCTGGCTGATGGCAGTCCATTTCTAAGATAAAAAATGAGAAAAACAATTGAATTTCACTGGCTTATGTTTATCATGTACTAATTATTAGGGTGGTAGTTAATTTGGCAAAATAACATACACTGAGAAAAATTCCTTCCCGTCAAAGATCCCTATTAGCGAAGAATATTCCAGGATTAATCTAAGAACATTATTTCTCAAAATAATATTCTATGAACATTCTAGGAATATTAAATAATATACCTCGCTGATAGGGATAAATTTCAGCGTTTGAAAACATTTAATTCCAACCACACTACTACCTTAAACATTTCAAATTGTCACAGAGAGATTCATTCACTGTCAGAGCATGATTCTGTTTGTGACAACCAGTATTCATTCTCTCAAAGAATGAATCCTGAGACAGTATGAATCTTGTTGTAACTGCAAGATAAGTTTGGAAATTTTTAAGAGTGCATAGTAGTAAAACGGCGCTATATCAGTGGTTTATTTTTACCAGTGTAATAACTGATTATCTTTATCAGAACAAAAAGTCTGTTGAACTCCAAATGTATCTGCAAGTATACAAACACTTTTGTTGTCCAACCTGCATAAAAAATGAATTTTTCGTGCCTGTACATTGGGAGCAATAAGATTCTCTGCCCACTCATTTTCGCCCTCTGGTGGAAAATTAGCACCTTCGCTCCCTCCATACAGATGCTCAAAAAGTTAATTTTTTATGCAGGTAAGATACAAAATATTCCTTGCACCATAGACGAAAAAAATCTATCTTACGCCCTTGGTGCAAAATATTATATTACTACATGTTTCTATTGTTCAATTTCAGACAAAACTGGATATAATCACACATTTTTTAACATCTAGTCTGGGGTTTTCTCAACTCATCATTTAAACAACGCACTTCGTTGCAGTAGCCAGGATCATAGCATTAGCTTCTCCGATCGCCGGAGTGGCTCTGGCGACGTCGAACCAATCCTTGAACAATACTATAGGATCCTTTGACACCATCTTATCTTCTATGAAAGTATCACTTGAGTCCCTGTATTTTATACGCATTCCTGCAAATAAACGCTCATTAACGACTGGAGTTCCGCTTAACGCAAATCAATCTCTTTCTGTGAATGCACTCAATAAGTTCAAACATGTGCCACCAATTATCGTCCAATCGATTTTCCCTAACTTCATTTTCCGCAGGGCAATGTAAAAAATTTAAGGCAATCGAATAAAATCTAACAACATTGTAGAACTAAGAATTGTCGGGTGCTTTTCAGATATAAATTCTATCAATTCCTATTAAAAATTATAGGCCTATATGTTTCTATGCGGTTTTTGTCTAGTTTTCCTATAAGAATTTCATAGTTTCTAATAGTTTTTATATTTATTTTTCATCAGGGAAGTTTTACCGAAGCATGCATACCTGCAATATTATTGTCTAATTGCGTGGAATTAGCCATGTTTATGCACGGCGATACAATCAGTTGACACTGCCGCTGCAAGGTTAAACGTGATTTCGTGCTAAACTGGTGACGCTCGTCGGCAGACTGCTTGCAGCGGCGCTGTTTTGCAACGGCGCGTGTTTGGCATTTACGTCATGCGCCGCGCGGTTTGAAATTTGTCAAGGTTTAGCAATACATAGATAACTCAAAGCCCCTCTGAGTGATTGCTAAAAACCGGCAGATAAAGGATGGACAATTCTGATTGGACGACGGAATCTGGCATATAGATAATCTTAGCAAAGGTTCTCCTGTGTTACCTGGAGTTTATCTTATCTAATCGGGCTTTTCCTTTTTTATCACTGGGGGCGTTTCGGGAGATAAAAGAGTGGTGGATGCACTTTGACGTAACAAAATGAATGTTTTTTAAAATTATTAAACTATTTTTTTTTTGAAGAAGTATGTTTTTGTTTAAGTTAATATTGTTACATAGCATTTTTAAAAGGAAGAAGATAGACATGTTTTTGGTTTTTGTTTACACGGAAATACGGCGCAGTGAGGAAATTGTTAAGATGATTGAATGAGAGGCGTATGAGCGCTGGACACGTAGCCGGTATCGATTCAAGTCGCATTGCAAACCTATATTGACTTTCGTCTTATTCTTATTGACTTTCTAGTTGATCTAAAATCTGAGAACAAAATCAAGAACTGAGAACAAGAAGAAATGAATGGATTCATTAATAGAATTTACGTATTGGTAGGGTTGCACTCTCTAATTAGAAAGTGCACTCGGAATCTGACTGTCGAGTCAGAATTCAATGTCAAATTGGAACTCCGAAACCAAATTAAAGTTTCTAACTCTTTAACCTTTAACAGGTTAAAATGTTGACCCTGTTAGAAATTATATATTGATCCATATTGATTCATACAAAAACGGTGACAGTACCCGGCTAAGAACATATTGGTCTATGTATTGTCACCGTATTTATATGTTTTTATATGTATGAATATGACATTTTTAATAGGGGAGGTGCACGGAATTAGTATATTATTATATTGTGCATTTTGGGATGGAAGTATGCCATTATTTGCTGGTGCAAAACTGGCAGTCGTATCCAACGAAAAACGGGAAAATCAAGAGAGTCGGTAATGTCTCTGGTCAAGTGCAAAAGACTGCAGTCTCTTATCCGGAGTCAACATATTGCTTAGCACTCAGGATAAGAGACTGTAGAGGAACTATGTAAACTGGTTCTCAGTTTACATAGTTCCAAATGTTCAC
Organism: Ceratoteleas bidentatus; assembly: GCA_022817645.1. Taxonomy (NCBI): domain Eukaryota; kingdom Metazoa; phylum Arthropoda; class Insecta; order Hymenoptera; family Scelionidae; genus Ceratoteleas; species Ceratoteleas bidentatus. The sequence goes on from JABFPB010002155.1 coordinate 4,119, forward strand.
AGTAATTCTTAAGAGTTCGCAGAAATTCGCAATAGTTCACAATAATTCTTAAGAGTTCACATAAGTTCGCAATGGTTCACAATAGAGCGCCACCGTGGAGTTTTAAAAAACGCCAACTTTCTGCTAGCCGAACGCTGAATTGTCGGCACTGGTTTGATTAAGAAATAAAGAAACAGTATTTATATATAAACGACATTTATTTACCATAATAAAATATTACAATTTTTTATTTAAGGTATAGAAGACAAACGAGGGAAAGGATTTTGTTTGGAGATAACCAATTTTTTATGCTGGTGCGAAATATATCCTTTGATTTTTCCCTCGTATATGAGAATTGCTACTATACATTCTGTCTGGTCTATGTCTGCATCTTCAATGCCATGCATCAGCATCGCTGCTAGTAAACTCTCCACTGGTATTTGATGCGTGTTGAGCACCAAGTACACTTTTTTGAATAAGTTCCTATAAGCTATCAGCTTGAGCTTTTCCACAATTAAATAAATCCCTGCCCCGGTAAAGAACAGTTCGTGTTTGTTCATCACACTCTCCAAACTTCGTAAGTCACCCTTTTTCACAGCCTCCATTAGCTCCCAAAATTCCATTAAATTGTACTTTTCCAGTAATGACTTCTTCGGCATGTACCCCAGCAACATCTTTACTGGTATTAAATATGTCAAAATGAGGCGCTTATTTTTCGTCGACTGCTTGTAACAATGTACGAATGCATAAGTCAAGTATTCGTCAGCTGAAAAATAATTATAATCAATTACATCAATTATGTATGAATATGAATTTTTTATTTAAACATTTTTTATTTTAAAGTTGTTTAATTGTAACAGTAATAAAACTTTACCAGCTTTATAATCACTGTCGAACATCAGTTTCCTTCCAACAAAAAACTTGTAAGTTATTCTTTGAGCCAGATCAAAGTTGTCTTTGAATGCAGTCGCCGATTCGATAGCTCTGATTAAAGGTTTGCACAGATGCAGCTTGTTGATCCTGAAGTAGACTTTCAACAAATGGTTGACCAAAGTCAGCATGCCCCATCGTTTCGTGTCTTCTTCAGAACTACGATTATCTGCAGCACACACTCTGAAACACGTCATCAGGCATTCGGCGCATTTTTCCAGTACTTCGCCGGGTTTTGTGTTTTTGGTGTCACTTTCTGCTTTCACAGCTAAAATTCGCAGTTCCAGGCACATTGTGTTCATGACAGGCAGCATCCAATTCTCCTCCTTCTTCATTTGTAAAATCTTTACCAGTGTTTGTATTGCTGAACTCTGATAATTGTACGTCGCGTAGGCATCATTTTCTTTTATTGAAGATAAAACCCTGTATAATAAATAGATGTTTTATTTAATAATTTAATGTAATAAATTAATTTAATAATTTGTTTTCTTAAACATTGACTTTGTCTATTTTCTGAATTTAATTTGGTAATTAAATTCAGAAGGTTTCAATGAATTAAATAATGTTAAAACCATAATAAAATACTTACTTTAAGTGATATAGAACCAAATCATCAAATGGATTGTCTTGAATTCTTTCCATGGCTTTTGTTATTGCAGTTTCTGTATTTATTTTTGGAATGTTCACATGACTATGCCTAAAGGATAATAATTCCTGAAAATATTTAAATGATTATTTCACAAGTTCAATTTATCTTGAAACACTGTTGGTAATATTGTGGTATTATTAATAACTTACTGCTAACACATATCCATTTGCATCATCCCAAGCACGGTTTAACTGCGAATAACATGAACAATTCAATATATAAAATATGTTATGTAGTATTTGTATCACTTATTTATCACAGCAAAATATTAGAAGCTCATAATCATTCAATAAATTATCAATAAATAAATTTTACCTGTGTAAAATATGAATCCAACATATCCATCTTTAGTCTATTGATCTGCCTAACTTAACACCATAACTAGAAATAAAAATCATCGTTATTTAAACCTCAAAACAACATACTTTCCCTTTAAAATCTTACATCAAAACTTACATACAACCGCGACTATAACCTTAAGAATTCTTTTCAAAAGTCGACAAAACTACTCCATAACTCTCACAAACATTTTTCTACATCAGCCACAAACAAGCTCAATTTCCCCAACCAATCACCCTAAACTCCAAAAATTACACGTACATTCAGTCAAAACCAAAAACCGAACTCAAACTCCGGCAACCGCGAGAAACCACGCAGTGTTTACCATTTTCGGGATGCTCCTCGCAGCGCCATCTACCGCCACTTTTGTCCTCTCGTCGGCAAAGTCACCCTTCTACAATGCCGTCACGTGCTTGTCAATATGACAACAACACAGGTACATCGACGAATTTTATATTTACGACGGATTAGCGCCCATTTTTAATATCTCAGGTGGAACCAGGTGGAACCAATGAATTGCGTCACGGCAAAATCACTCGCCGTCGTGTCGTCACCGCGAAGCGTTCCAGTCACTGTAAATACACTCGTTCCCGCGATGATTCGCCCCTGCGACCCAAACAAACACTTTTTAAACATGTCAATCGCGTCTTCGAGATCTTCGTCGGTGACTTTTGATACGCGCGATTTTCTACAATCGTAAGTGGACCATTTTTCATTTTTCTACTTTTAAATTCATTTTAAACGACATGGAGATGACGGAGCAGGGACCTTCACAAACCAGAGAGCCAATAGGTAAATTGTTCTGTTTCAATTCCAATGGAATTCGGTTTACTCGGTAAACTAATTTGCAACTGAGATTGACATGTTGATGTTGTGGTTTTCGCTCAGTGCCAACAAAGAAGCTTAACATTTCCGAGACTGGCAGATACGCGTATGCGGCAATATGTTCGCTGGCGTTGAGCGAATTGTTTCCGGAACCGTGCAACAAGGCGTTCAACCGCGACTATGTGGATACGTTCTGTCAACATTTGGGGCTGGGAGACAAAGTGAAGCCTGTCATGATGTTACTGTCGGAAGGAGGCTCCGACCAGAAACCGGAACTGTACATATCATTGCTACAGGAGGAGCCTGTGATGAAGGGCAAATTTATCCTAATTATTCAGGATATGGTCCTTTTTGCCATGCACAAAGGTAGTGCTTATGAAACCTTTTAGTTGCAAGATTTTTGGTTTGTTTTTGTTGTTTGTATTTGGAGTAATAATGAAGGAGGATTGTTTAAGGTAGTTCACTTATTAAGTAGAAATAATGAGATATTGGTGAAATTTGAAATCTGGGTTATTAGGAGGATTGTACTTAATTTAATGAATTGTCAAGCATTTCGACTTAGAAGCTGATTATCTCTACTTCCATGAAACCAAATTGTTTGAGTTTAATAGATTAAGTAATGACATTGTAAAGTTTTATAAAATTCCTATTTTTGGTTAATTTAACATTAACACAAAATTATGAGTTAATGAAATGCTGTGTATAATATGTGAAAATTGATTTCGTAGAACATAATAAAAACAGAAATGTAGAAATTGATTGTAAAACGTAATATTTAAAAAAATCAGTGTAGTTAACAATGAAATTATTAGGAAATTTTATATTTTGTATCAAGAAACAATCAAACTATATTATTGCTGTGAAGTATTAATAGAAAATGTTTCCATTAACATAGGCATATTATCAATTCTCCTAGGGATGGGCGATTTAATCGCCATTAATCAATAAATCGATTATTTACTCCAATTAATCAGTTGAAAAGTATCGATTACTTTTAAACTGATTAATAGGATAATCATTTAATTACAGAGGATTATTTTTCCGCTTATCAATCAAACATTTTTTGTATCATTTAAATGTTTAAATCATATTATTTACAAACATAACAAATTGAAATGTAAATTCATAACCGACGTATAATATTTGCTACATTTAAACCAGACAAAGACAACTAACAATACAATTTAAAAAAAAATTTTTGTATTGAACAAATACTGTTTTTATTGAAATCTGATGTTTTTTATTAATTCTAAAATTATAAAATTAAAACAATCGCGTATTTTTCCACGATTAATCGGTGATCGATTAATCGATAGATTTTCAATAATCGCATATCCCTGATTCTCACCCTAAACATAAGGTCTTCATAAGGGAACTACCTTATTTGTATTTAGTCGGAAGAATTTTTTTTTTAATTTAGTGATATGCGTTTGTTTGTGCCATTTCATTTTTTGCAATTTCATAGAGGTAGCTAGTATTTGAGAAGGAAGGATGGTTTAATAACATTTTTATTTTTTACTTGCTATGTCCTATGTAAGGAATATCTATGAGTGAGTAACAGTAAAACTCCTTTATTACACAGATAGGATTAGAAATAATGTGTTAACTGTGCTAGTGTGTAATCATTCTTTAACTATATTTTTTGTATTTTAGGGGAATACGATGCACGTCAAAGGGTTCTCGTCAGACATATGACTGGAATCTTGAAAGTTCCATATGAGTTGGTGGAATTGTACGAATATTCTTTGCTGGAACTGTTGAGCAAACAAGCAGAAATCCAGACAAAGTAAGACGTCATTTTAATATTGCATGTCATATCGACCATCTATTAGGATTAATAAAAATCATCTTTCCTTTTAAATATAAAAAGTCAATTTTTTAAAATTGTTTCAACAATTCTTTTAATCAGACGTTATTACTATTGTAAACAAACTTTATCTTGTAAAATACATTATTACTACTATCAATAATGAAAAAATCGCTCTTTTTGCGATATATGTCATAAAAGTTAAGATATAAGTTGTATCTTTACAAATTGTTTTCCTCACTGTATCATACATAAAAAGTTAATTTCATTTTCTACCCCTGACCTAAACTCTTATAACACCTCGATTCAGAACTGAAACTGACGTAATTCAGCGACGAGAAAAGATGCGCAAAATCAAGCGTTATGCAACTGTGGGGGTCGCCACTGTAGCTGGAGGAACATTAATCGGTTTGACTGGTGGATTGGCTGCACCTTTTATCGGTGCTGGTCTCGGGGTAATTCTGGGAGGAGCCAGTGCAGCTGCAATCAGTACCACTGCCGGGGCAGCTATATTGGGCTCCATTTTCGGGGTCGCTGGTGCTGGCCTAACAGGTACATCAGCCACCAGTCTCAAATCTCAAAATCTATTTGTTAGGAGGTTGATTCGTCTTCCTAACATCTTCCCAACATTTCAGGATACAAGATGAACAAGCGTGTTGGAGAAATAGAAGAATTCTGTTTCGTCCCTTTGAAGAAACACGAACATGCCGAGCACCTGCATATATCTATTGCAATAACAGGGTGGCTGACTGACGATGATCCGGAAAGCGTGATCAAGCCTTGGCAATCACTGGATGTGTCTCGGGAACAATATGCTCTGAGATACGAGACTAAGTACCTTTATGAACTGGGGCAGGCTTTGGAGTACATTTTAAGCATAGCTGTGTCTTTCGCTACACAGGAGGCTCTGAAATACACCATTCTATCTGGTTAGCTGGTTATTTCTTAGATTTTCTAGATAGAAGATATTTCAGAAAGGAAATGAACTGATAATAAATAATAAAACAATGAATTCTTTGTGAATGGAATTCAGTTTTTACAATATATTGGGAATATATTTGGAATATATCGGGGATATCTTAGGAAATTTCTTTCTTTCTTTACTAGGGATAAGTTTTCTTTATTTAATTGACATTCCTCAAAAACTCGTGTTCATCTGCAGGCCTAATGACCGCAGTAGCTTGGCCAACAGCCCTGGTATCCATTGCTTCCATGATAGACAATCCCTGGTCTGTTTGCTGTCGCCGGAGTTCGGAAGTTGGCAAGCATTTGGCCCACGTGTTGAAGGCCCAGCAACATGGCAAACGGCCCGTCACGTTGATTGGTTTCAGTCTCGGGGCACGAGTCATATATTACTGTCTCCGAGAGATGGCAGAGATTGGCAACAGCCAAGGAATTATTCAGGACGCGATCATGCTGGGAACACCTGTTACCAGCAGCAAGAGTCAGTGGGAAAAGTGTGCCAGTGTCGTTGCAGGCAAAATCGTCAGCGGATATTGCAGGTTTGTTTGGAAACGACGGTAGTCGTTTGTGAGTCAGAATTAATGGGTTTCAGAAATGGAAGAGATAACGATTTGCTTGTCCCAACAGTTCCGATTGGTTGTTAAAGTTCTTGTACCGAACTTTGTCGATGACGACAGGAGTCGCAGGATTAACGCCAATAAATTGTCGCAAAGTGTCGAACGTGGATTTGAGTAGTATCGTCAGTGGACATACAGAGTACTACACCAAACTGAAAGACATTCTGAAATTTATTGGAGTTAGAACCAAGGAGAGTCTGATTTCAGACGCAGAGGGAACTCTTAAGAAGTCTTCCTCGGCTTTCGCTTCCACACAATCTTCAGATGATATGAATGTAAATATGTGGATATGTTTATTAGTGGGGCAAATGGTCCCTGCAAAAACTATTTGATAGAAATGAAAAGAGAATTGAATGAAGTCTCAATTTTAAACGTCTGGAATTCAAAAAATTACTTTGAATACCAAAGCAGTCAAATGAATGCCAATTCGTGAGGAACTGAATTCTCAACTGGAATATTTGTTGAATTCTCATCTGTTTGATTGGAATTGAATTGAATTGAACAAAAACGAATTCATTTTCAAGAATTCAGAAATTGGCATTTAAAATATCGACGAATCACTGATACAGAACAGAATAAAATGTAACTGAGAAGAAAAATATGAATTCGAAATCTTTCCTCGAAAGAATTTTTTTCATTCTCAATTCATTTCTATTCATTTCTATGGAATATTTTTTGCAGGGTTGTTTTAAAGGAGATTGTGGTAATTTATTGTTCTCCTTTTCTAGGTTCAGTATAACATGAAAACGTCTAAATCTGACATGTGCCTACTTCAACGTGAACAATTAGAGTAACTAAAGTCAATCCGTCCACGTGTCAACTAGAGGAAATTTACAAACTAGGTACCCAAGGGATGACCTTTGATCTTTCGACATTGCAAGAATATTGCTTGAGTGTCAATTATCAATGAGGAAATAACAAAGGTGCTTCCCCATGGGAAATATATTCGCTGCAGGTTCCAAACTGACCATATCCTTTGAAAATACCAATTCTACATTTTTATTGCCTAACATGTCAAATGTGCTTAGAGAAACATTGTGTAGGGTTCAAATATTGGCGATATTTTTTTAAGAAATGCTATGAGACAATGCTGTTTATATGTAAGAGTATGACAAGTATTTGAAGGTATCACGGTTATTTCATAGTGGAATTGAAATTGTAGAAATGGTTTATTCTACACATTTAGTGTCTGGTTCTGTGGCAAAAATGGTTTAGCAAAGCACTAATTATTTTACAGAACCATGCCATTATTGAAAAAAAAAATTATTTATAACTTAATGAATAATAATTCGAGTAGTTACTATCAATTTTTTTAACAAAAAAAACGTGTCTAGTCTCCTCAATGAAATAACTACCTTGAAGTACGACATTTTTAATTAATGGTGGGAAAAGTTTAGATAATTTTACATGTGTTATGTCGGGTACAAAAATATATCTTCCTTCGTTATGGTTAGCTAGAAATATTTGAAAAGTATTCATAAAATATATAAAACATGTCAAATAGGTGAAATATGTAATATATCTTGTGTATATTTATCAATGGCTTCTAATAATAACTAAATAAGATTATAAGAAAAATGTATTATAATTTTTGTATATATGTTATGTTTTTTTTTAAACTAATTATTTTAGATAACTGAAGTGGGGTAAATTATTTTAGGGAAAAATGTATATCCTAAATTTGGTGCTGGCCTCATTAACATCAACTTTTACTTTTATACAGTTATTATTCCAAGCCATAGATAAAATATATACGTAATGTTATAGAAACTATTTTTTAAGAAATAATTCGTTAATTAACGTTGATATAATTCTTTCAATTTTTCAACAAAATTTTCGATGCTGGTCATAGTGAATGCTTTGCTTATAATCAGATTGTAAGATATTTCGCAAACTTTGTTTTTTGTGTTTAAAAGCAAAGAGATACTCATATCTGACGTAATATGAGGTTACATATATTTTTTAACATATTTAGTACATTTAGTACATTATATATTGATAATTATTATAGTATTATTTAACAAATGATGAATAATTTTAACGTACAAGTCTTCGAAAATTGATATACATTATATCAATTTCTACTATTGTTCCAAACGTCGTTTTATTTTACATACGTCATACGTGTCGTTCGGAAACGTTCAAATCACAGTACATGAAGAATTTGTAACAAATACAAATTAGTATTAGTAACGAAAACGTTTGTTCAACAAACTTTTTATGTTATTGTTAAAGATATTAAAAGAATTATGTGATGTTAAATATACATCTGAGATATTGGATTATTTAATATATTTTATAAAATAAAAAATCGCTAAAAAATCAAATAAAAATGATATAAAGTGTTGAGTTGATAACTGTTAAAATATTCGTAGATAAATTATAGTTAAGACATTAAAATTGATTTTCATGTTTTTATTGTATATGGAAATTTTCTTTGTAAAAATCGTTAAGTGAGAAATGTTTGAAAATCGAAAAAGCCATTTTTATTTTTATACAATGAAAAACTATGATATGTAAATCATACAAATTTATTAATAGAAATGTATTAATAGTTTTAAATGTCGCTTAAATGATTCTCAAGAGTCACTTCCAAAATGTGTTTAATATGCATTTAGAGTTAAAGAATTATACAAACAATAGTGTAGTACTTTTGTAACAGTTCGCACGCATAAATATTAGTTTTATAGATAAATTGTGCATTTAATTTGTGTCAATTAATATGTGATACGTGGGCATTTCCATTTATATCCGTCCGTTAATCAAATTTAGAAAATTTATCACCGCCTCCATATTTATATTTATTTTGCATTGTTTATTGCAAAATCAAGTATGCAAGAATGCATATTTCTAATACTCCAATTACTCTAATATTACTTTGTCAGAAATTCATTAAAATCGTTCACAATTTGAATTAGGATAACTGTACAACATTTCTTTTCTATGGAAATGCTCACATTAAAAACGATGCCGAAGTTGTATTAAAATGAATTATTTAATTGGATATAAATAAACATGTACGATACATGTTTACATAATAAATTTTGTACTATTTACTATAACAATTACTATGCAGAGAACAAATGAATCCTCGATTTGTAATTTTATTGCAAAGTGATTGCATAATTAGTCAATTCTGTGTAACTTAAAAGAGAAAAAATAACGACACCAATAAATTAAAAAATAAAAAATAAAAAAAATTCCCCAGGTGAGGCTCGAACTCACAACCCCGGCATTGCTCACACATACTGTCATATAAGTACCGTGCGCTAACCAATTGCGCCACTGGGGAAGTTGGGTTCTAATTCGTGTGAAGGCGATCAGTGATACTTCTAATAAAAAACGATACGTTCTTTATCAGAAACAAGATAACGCTTTTACATTAGTAGATATAAGTGGAATTGTTTTAATAGTTCTTAAGTTCAGTGCAGTCTCAATGAGCATTATATTATTAAGTTGTGTTCATTATATAATACTTAGGACGATATAAAATACTTCGAGTACAATTGTATATAGTTTATTTCTTTTGATTGAAAACAGTAGCACTGTGCACCAACGTATGTTAGAAAGCAAGTGCTTTTCAGTTCAACATTTTTTGTTGTAAAATGTTGAAATGTAAATGAAATATGGATGGAAATAAAATTATAAAAAATCATTGAGTATGTCATTATAGATTATTGGTTACAAACCACAGTTATTTTTATAATGAAGTCGTAGAAAATAGATTAAATATCATTTCTTCAGTTTCGAACTGAAATCGAGGTTTTGCGCTGCTAAATTGAAGGAGTTTCTAAGCTTTATAGCCATAATTCTATCTAACAAAATTGTTTATAGTAATTGTTACAAAATTATTTATAGTAATTGTTACAAAAAAATGTTTTAGTTTATTTATACACTGTAGAATGTCACTTTTAAATAAAGGAAACAGTTCACATTTTTCGGAGGCTAGGAAGCCATATATTGAACTTATTTAGATGATAAAGATGAAAAAACCGAAATACAATGCAGAATTATTACATTTTGAAACTACAGGTACCTCTCCAGTTTCAAATTTATTTTAATGTAGTCCGATTTTCCATTCATTTATATAAAAACTTCTATAAAATTTAATTTTATTTTCTACAAAAACTTGTATGTTTAAACAATTTTTCTATTAATTTCTATAAAAATTTCTGTTACTTCTTTAGAAGAAATTTCATTAATTTAATTTCATCTCTAGAATTCGATTCCGCAAATAATGTCAACAGCTTCAAGACAAAACACTACGTGACACATGTCATACCGAAAAGCTGAATATTTGACAGTGTTGATATTTGACAGTGCTAATTAATTAGTCTTAATCATGGATTTGATGACATTAGTCCCTTCGGGGGTCATCGAAGACTTTAGTCCGGTAATTACACTTTTTCATTCAAAGGATACATTTCTTAGAATAAGATCCCAAATAATTCCTATTAAAAATTGCATTCGACTTATTTTCTTATCACCTTTCTTGCTAATATATGTTTTAATTTTGACAGTTCATTGTGCACACAGATAAAGATTGTATTTTCAAGTCAAAATATGATGACGATGAACTCGGCATCAAACACAAAGGGTCACGATGCTCGCTTTTGAAATATCGCATTCTATCGCGAACACACCCTTATACGCAAATGTATCTTAAGAGCGATACCGTTATTAGATATGAAATATTAAAGCATTTATCTCTGTATCCGAGGATGATCCATCCTGCGAGTAAAATGAGGTAACTGACTTTCGACAAAATTGGATTTTACGCAATTAAAACTGTGAGTCGATTTTACTGTATGTGTTAGAAAAGTTATCACCTAATTAACAAAATATTTACCTAAAATTTTCAATTGACGTCGTTTTCTGATCGCACTGCAATAGCAATATTTCTAAAATAATTCTTTATATTTTTAATAAATTTTATTTCTTTATTTATTAATTTTATAATTAATTATTATATATAATTTATTTATTTTATATACATTTTATTATTTATTGTATTTTATATATAAAATTAGATACTTCTGGGAATGGTTTCAAACAATTTTCACTATCATTGCCCTTACCATCGTTCCACTACTAAATTCATTTTACCTGCACCTTCACGAAAATTGGAAGTACGTAATGTTCTTGATCAACGTGACCTTCACCTGCGACGTGATCTTATGCTTCTTTACCGGATACGTTGACAAATATACCAGACATGTGATCCTAGACTCCAAACTGGTGACTTCGTAAAATTCCTATATTAACTTTGCCTCAAATTCATCCTGGATCAGAGAAAAAAGTATCAAAAGTGTTAATTTCTGTTTATTTGTGTTTCTTGCGTTTACACCCAAAATTATTCATTCGAAGATATTTATTTTATTACAATTTCGACCTGTATCAAAACTATTTTTATTTCTGAATTGTACTACGGAAATTGGAACAAAATTAATATTTTGTAATCCTACCATTTTTATTTATCATTTTAATCTATAAAACTTTGGTGTACTTATCCACGAGAAGGAGTTTCACTTCTCGGAAAGAAAATTCAATTTTATTACTACAATCTGAGATAACAAAAGATTACAAATATTAAGAACAATGTATAACAAAAACACTTTTTTGATACTTTTTACATCACTGATCTAAACTACCCATCTGTGTAAAATAATAATCTTTTCTCAGGAACTACTTAAAAAGTTACTTCTGGGTAGATGTTTTGTCATCTTTTCCTATTGAAATATTGGCCATCTACTGGTTGGATGAAAATATGGTAACCAACGTGTACTGTGCTATCTTCAACATGCTATCTCTGCTAAGGATACGAAATTTACTTGTTTATGCCAAGAACATTCAACACGTTCGTTAACAAATTTATGAAAATAATGAAGGAAAGCTTTAGATTGAGATAAAATGTGCTTTTTTGTTTTAGGCTCATAGGTATCCTCTAAACGTGTACAAAATATTCAAGGCATTTACGATTATAACTCTTTCTGTGCATTGGGGAACTTGCTTGCAATACTTTGTTCCTGTGGCTATAAAACATTTACGATTTGATAAAAATTACGAAGAAGTGTAATTATAACATTAACTCATTACTGCAGTTAGTGAACGAAAACCAATATTTCTAAATAACTATATACTTTAACTGAGCTAAATATCTGCAGAGTTTTAAATAATAATGTAGTAATTTATCATTGGGATTTTCGTTTGCTGTCTGAGTTTAAGGTGATTCGGCTGCAACGGTGTTAGTGTCTTTATTAAATAAAAAAGTATGAATAATAATTTCATCATAAATCAACCATAGAGAGATTCTGAAATTTGGGAGAAGATGACTGACTAACAAATCATAATTTTTACACTCGTGACCAAAATGATGATTTGTTAGTCGGACATCTTCTCCAAAAAGTGCAGAATCTCACTGTGGTCGATTATGATGAAATTATTGTTCATACATTTTTAATTAACAAAGACACTAACTCCGTGGCAGCAGAACTTGAATATCACCGCAATTGTTTTAGATCTTGGATTTTTGGTGAGAGTATGGCAAAGCGGAAGACAGTCTTGGAACAGTACATTTTATGCATGAACAGAGCTGTGATATCTTTCGTGTGCTCCACGCATTACTTAGACGTGATTGCATGGGAAGACGTTATATTAAACTTGATTTTTGCTTTAATTGGAAAAGGAGGGTTCATTTTCCTACTGGGTAATCTTTAAAGTAATTTAATATATACGTGGCATTTTATTTTCCATTGCAGTTTGAAGAAGGAATTGGAATTTTTACGAAGATTCATAACTTCGAATTTGAAAAATTTACAAATCGTCATTTTTTCAAAGAAAACACGCAAAATTAAAACATTTATCTGAGTTATACCCAATGTCTACATTTGTAATTGACGAATGTATTTAAAAACTGATGAATTGATGGATTCATTATTTTCATGATTTCAAAATCTCGAAAAATTCGAAAATTTTAATAATTTAAATAATTCGATACTTTGAAACTTCGAAGACTGAAATTTTTTAAATAAAAGTAATTTCAAATGCAATTAATTATATTAAAATTATCATTCCTCTAGTTCAAACAAAGCATCTGATGACCAGTTATGGCTCGTTGGATGAACATGCACAGAAGCAACATCTGGAAGAATATATCCGAAATAAGAAGCTACCACATGACATCAGGAAGCGTTTGCACATCTACTGCAATTACATCAGCAAGAAGCATTTCGAAAGCGGAAAAAGTATCTTGCATGACATCCCAGCGAAGCTGAAAGAAGTAATCACCCTCTTTCAATAATAACACATGTTTTCAACGTTCACAAAAGTATTTATATTTTTATTTTATACAACAATGTGTTTTTAATCACTTAATAACAAACACATTATAAAATGATTGAAAGTGACTTTAACATGAAACACTTTCAACAGTTTCTCTTATAGTAAATTTCTACAAAAACTCGCTTTAAATCTTACAAAAATAATTATTCTTCAATAACAAATAAATTGAATCAAATACCACGTATTTAAATATTCAAAATCTTAAGCTTTAAAAGCATTAAAGTTATGCTTTCGACCGAACAGTTGCCAATCATCGCATTTTCTTGGCTTCAGAACTATATCGTCGTAATCCTTCTCGCGAGCATGTCCCGAGTTCCAGCACTTAGAAACAGCGCCTAATTTCTGACGCAATCGTTTAATATTCTGCTTCCCATAACTCTGCTCGATCTTGTACGTGACGTCATACGTAGGGTGTTCATATTCTGAAGAAAACTTGTACATAATATTGTAGTACTGTCGCTCGACTCTTCGCCTCGAGCAAGCTTTTCTCGTTGACTTAAATGGTGCCGAATTGCGCGCCAGTATTTGAGTTATGTCCTCCCTTAAGAGTCGAGCTGCCGTAAACAACGGACTCGCACCGTAGTGGTCTTGTGGACTAATAGAATCAAGTCTTACACGATGAAACAACAAAGTTTTTACAGCGCTCACATTGTTCTTTGTGATTGCATGGTGCAATAGGGATGATCGACCAACTTTGATGTTAGGTCCAAAGACTTTCAGGAATACCTCAAAAATGTCCCTGCGAAACAGTGTCACGTGTAAAATCATATAAAAAGTAAGAATAATGAGAAATAGGGTGATTCAAAATTAAGTGATACAGAAAGTTTTTTATATCACCCGTAGTGACCTCTAAAAATGGAGGAATTTTGATCTAACTAAGCATAAAAAAGCATGTTAATGAGACTTTAATTTTTTGGCATTCGAAATTCGGGTATAACTTAATTTTGAATCAACCTATGAGAAATCGGTTAAGGGGACACCGTAGCGAAAGTACTATCTTCCACAATTTTTAACCAATTTAAAATGAATAGTTTAAAGATCTGTAGTCAAAGTTGCATTAAAGTCAATTCAGGGCCTGAAAGAGGAGGGTTCAAGGAGTGTCCCCTTATTTTAACAAGTGTCATACGATTTCTCAAATAAAAATGTTTGTAAAAGTCGAACCTTCTCGTAGACATCGCTAAAAGGATTGGAGGCATCAGCCTACGAGTCACGATGTTGGCACCGCTTTTAAGCAAAAGTTCGACCACCTTTGGTCTAGAATACAACACTGCATAGTGTAACAAAGTCCAGCCTCTATGCTTGCCGGTTTTGCACGTCACGTTTGGATCAGCACCGCGCTTCAAAAGTAGCGAAACGACGTCCAAATCTACGCGGTTCTTCTCAACTGCTACCCAGAGGGCCGTTTTGCCAAAATGTCCAATCGAGTTTACGTCCACGTTTGCTCTGGTTATCTTGTTGATCAAAACCAAATCATTGATATTTGCCGCAAACTGAATAGGATGAAACGCAACATTATTGATCACTAATTTTTGGTCATAGCTAGTGGAAAATCGAACAGAACTCTGAAACAGTTCTCTAAAGTTGGTCTGAAAGACGTTCTTGTCGTACTTCATGTAATTATGCAAATGCGTCTTCCTGCCCAGCAGCTTAATCATCTGGGCATCTTGTAGCAAACATGTCAGAATTTCCTGTTCTCGATCTGATGGCAGTAATTTGATATCGGGTCCTCTTTCTAGAAACATCTTCAGCATTTTAGAGTCCTTCTCCATCGCTGCTAACCAGCAGATTGTGGCACCGTCTAAGTCACAAATATCGATGTTCGCGCCATACTTTAGCATCAGTTTGACGATATTTGGTTTGTCCTTATAATAGGCAACGTGGAGTGCCGGAACACCACTTCCTTTTCCAAAAATTGGAGCAGTTTCCATATTAGCCCCGTGTTTTATGAGGAATCTAGCGATGGCAAAGTATTCCTTATAGAGAGCCAGCCAAAGAGGGGTCGCGCCTTGTTTATCAGTGTAATTTACATTAGCCCCAATTGTGGTAAGATACATCACTCGAGGCAAATCATTTTCCAACACTGCCAGAAGCAGGCTTTCGGAGAGTTCACAGTGGGACGGTTTAACCGTTTGAATATTAGGACTGGGATAGATTTGAGCCCTAAATTCTAATAGAATACGTATCACGGCGGTGAATTTATTGCGAATTGCAAAGTACAGAGGTGTCCAACATCGATTCGAATGGTGCATACAATGATTTGGATTTGCACCTGCTTCTAGAAGTTTCTGAACAAATCGAGGGTTGTTTTGCCTCACTGCAAGCCATAAAGGAGTTTCGGATAAGTGGTTAATGGCGTTAATGTTTGCATTGTTGTCCAGCAACATTTGCAGAATGGTTGGGTTTTTGCTTAGGACGCCTAGGTGCAGGTAGGAGAGACCTTCTAGTATATACATGCTGTGTCTCTTGCTGTTTACGTTGTTTCGGGTCAGGCATGAGGCAACTCGAGAAACGTTCTTTTGGAGAATTGCCGTTTCCAAGGAAATTCCTCCTTCTGGATCTATTGTTTTAAACCCTTGCGCAAAGATCCAGTCATAATTTCTGGAAGGAAAAACTGTTGTTAGAGTAGATTGACCAGATAGCGGTTTATAAAATATTCCAGCAAACGAAAACCAATATTGGAACCGGAATTTAATGCCGCTGAACCGGAGTAGTAAATGTAAATGAGATCGAGATTCGGGATTTAACTGTTCTATGATTCTTCACAGCTTATTACAGCTTACCAGAAAGCGTTTATTTCTGGCTATAAAAATGTCACCACTTTGGATTATTCTATAGGAAATTTTGGATTTTTAACACCAGTTTCAAAAGAATATAGTAAAATGAAAATATTGTGGCTGAGACTTGATCATGCATCTCACGGTTATTCTACACTACTCAGTCGTGTGGTGCAAACGACTCAATAGTGCGGGGCAAAAGTCTCAGTCGTTAATATTTTTCTCCGTGTGGTACATTCCAGAAATCTCCATTTACCGTCATTATAACGAGTCGATACTATTATATTCATTATTACGAGTAAGTTTATTAAGTCCTCGTGCTTAATAATGATTTTTTTCAAAATAATATTTCAGAAAAATATATCTGATACATTTCTGGTATATTTTAATAGTATATACTATTTATTAGTATATATTATTCCTGGCAAGTGGTCGTCAGTGTTAGACATCGTTTCGAAAAACGTTCTCTCAACGTCGGAAAATAGTCGGTTCCTTGAATGTTTATTGACAGTTTGGAACGTTTAAGAAACCTGTACACAACGTTTAGCCAAACGTTCGCCAAACGTTTAGTGAATTTTTGACTCAGTTGGGGATGGCATAAATATGTTAAAAAAATTTAAGTTTAAATATATATTTGAAACATTTTACTTACTTATAATTATCAAAGCATTGTGGAAATACATGTTCCCGTGATGGTTGTATGTAATTCCTATTTTGAAGATTGTTGCAATCCAACATTCTACAAAAATAAAACAGACAAAAATGCATTTGTTTTCCTTCTAATAACATGTTCCTCATATTACATAAGATTTAACACAACATACACTCAACTCTCAGTGTACGGGTAATTATTTTCATTTAAAAAAGGTGTTTATACATAAAATAGCACCTTGTAATGCCATTTGTATTCCTTAAGGGGGTTTTCGTTTTTTCGACC
>JABFPB010002156.1:0-21269 GCA_022817645.1 Ceratoteleas bidentatus
AATTATGCAGCATAATGAGGAAGTACATTGATGTAAACTTTATGTAAATCGTTTATATAATTCTTGGTTATCAGGGTTTCTGCACATTACTTTCTTCGCTCATTTTTACTGATTGTTAATACAGAGGAATAACAAAGAAACAAAAAAGAACGAAAGTTATTTGCACGCTAGCTGTTTGTTTACGTTTTAAAAACAAACAAGTCTCAGCCCGCGCGGCAGGAGCGACGACGCGCGCGTGGTGGGGGTTGGGCAACTATCCCTGCGCCGGCTGATTAGGCGGGTGCGCCGGAATTTGATGCCGCTGACTACGCGAGGTTCGAGTGTAATTCAAAACCCTTAATTTTTGTTGAAATGTAAATCACTAATAGTATCACTTACCTTCATTTCAATCGTACACCGAGAAAAAAATGTTTTTCCTCGGTATTAAAAATGAATGTAAAAGTCAAAATTAAAGTGAAATCTCTCAGGATCCGGTTAGTCAACATGTCCGACATTTTCCAGATTAAAAAGAAGGTAACTGATGATATTATTAGTGAATTACATTTCGAGAAAAGTTAAGTGTTTTTGATATTGATATAATCACCTTAAGCCAATTTCGTTCTATTTTTCGGTATTTTTCATGTCCATAGTTATGTAACCTCTGTTTGAATTCTAGATTATATAATAAAGATAAACTGTGCCAAATTTCAAGTAAAATGTACATTTACCAAATGCACATTTACATTTTACTAAAATCGAGTGTATTTTTATTTATTTAACAAACATAACCAATAATTTGCCTATTACAAATAAAAAATCTGCCGAAATAAATTATGTTATTTGGTAAAACTGAAAATCAGCTGGAATTTTGTACAAGAATGGTGCTGGACATCATGTAGTCTCAGAATGACCACATAATCTTCCTTTGAATTATTTTTATACGTCAGTATATAACCGGAAACATTTATGACAAAATCGAAACGTTTTAGTAGATTTTCTGTAGAAAAAGCACTTATTAAGGTATTTCTCCCGTTAAAGTCAAATCAAAGAGAATTCAATGAAATTTCGAAATTAGGTTCGTTTTTTACTAATATTTAATTTGCCGAAGTTTCACGGAAATTCACTACCTAGTTGCAGAGATATTTAACACCAAAGTTTCACAAATTAACATTAGCAGCATAGGAGTCTGGTCTGAAAACATTCATTTTTTCGAAATAACTAGAACCAAAACAAAGAGATTTTGATAAAAAACTAACCATATACAGATATTAATATAACACATAGTCATGTGAAAGAGAAAACTAGATTTACTATCTAGTTTCTGAGTAATTAGCGAATTTGCTGAAAAATGATATATATAGATATACAATCTCTATGTTTTGATGAACGTGTAATAACAAAGTTTTAATTACTTTGTAAGAATAGCAGTTAAAAACGTATTTCTAGCGTGACAAAAAGACTTTTCATAACAAAATTCCTTAAAAAAATAATTTTATTTCAACAAAATACACATATTTTACTTGGCACCCTAATTATACAGCCCTTTACAGGAGAAATACCTTAATTTGTTTAAGGTGATGTGCAACCAAAATAGCTAAAGAAATATTATCTTCATCAAGATAATTTCAATATTTGACAAAAGACAAGCATACGGAGAGCTAAAGACTGCAATAAAAAAGTTTTTACATCGTTTTTTCATAATTTCATAATTATTATATTAAAAAATTCGCTTCACGTAAAAGTACATGAATATGCGCACAATTTTATTATCGATTACTAGTCACTTTTGAACACTATTGAACATCTTTCATCATTATCTGAAGGGTCAAAATAGTTTTTGCCCCTTTTGGGCAGTTTTGGGCCACTGTGCGTCGTTTCAGTACCGATTCGATTCGATTTCACATCGATTCCGCACCATATTGATTAGTTTCCATGTAAATTCGGGGCCAGTTCGATTCGTGTTCAGGTGGATTCGGCGCCACATCGATTCTGCATCATATCGATTCGACAAATGTATTTTCGGCGCCACATGCCATTCGACGCATGTAAATTCGGGTTCACGGACCCATTCCCCAATGCAAACCGAACTAAGCGTAGTGTAAACTTCGAAAAAGATTATGTTGCACGCCAAATTTAAATGAACTTAGACATACCCGAAACTGTTGTTAGAGTTAAAATAAATGCAATTACTCAAACAAAACGATAAATAATAGTATACTGTGCAACTAGCCGCACACGATATTTTTTTCGGCTAAACCGCAGTTGACGGCCACCTATGAAGTTGGAAGCCCGGCGATTTTGGTGGGTTTCGACGTTGCCAATTTGATGACACGGACACCGCGTAACTTAAATTCAAAACTAATCGAGAAGTTACCAAAGTGCTCTTTATGTTCACATTTTTAGATACAATTTTATTATTATTATTTTTGTAAACAATAATTAAATTGTAAATAATTAAGCGAATTTTTAAATATTTTATGTTAGTTTTAGCACCAACTAAACAAAGACAGGAATACGTAGCCAAAATAATTCAAGTTAATGGACATAATTGGTGGATCAAATTATTATTTGTTCGAATGTTCACTTCCCAAGTAGAAATTTCAGCCAGGGTTTGACTGGGGCCCAGTCAGGCATGCCCTGGGAAGTCACTGGGCCCTCTGTGGCATGCCCGGGCGGGCTGGATGTAACGCTCGATCCAGCAAGGCCCCGGCCAACTCTCCTTGACCGGGGCCCGGCCAGTTTGCCCCGACCGCGGCTTAGCCAATTTGCCCCTGCCAAGCCCCGGTGAACTTTCCATTATGTGAGAAAAAATGTTTATTTTCATTTTAATTGTTTTTATTCATGAATTTTAAGTGGACGCTAATTTTCACCATTTTTTAATTGTTTGTAACGGCAATGTTTTGAGCATTTGTTTATAACAATAATTTTCACTTTTATGAATTGTTTATTTCCATAATTTAGTTTGGTGATTTGAATTTGCCATATATTCACTATTTTGAAGGCATTTGTTTTTTTACTGACCTTTGCAATATTTGTTTTGCTCACCATGGAAGCGGTTCGTACTCTTGCGAATTAATTCGTTTTTGATTTCTGCGAGTTTTCGTTTTTGCTTTACGCGTGTGTTGTTTTTGCATACAATTGTTAGTTAGGAATCGGTTTCTGCTGTGCAATTGTGTTTCGGTTCGCTTTTTTTCTTATTAGTTAGGCAGTAAACAATGTCAACTCACCCAACTCGATTATTTGATCTGTTCCTTTTGCAACAACCCCCTTATAAATTATTGAATATTTGCAAAACAAGGGCTTGACCCATTATTCCTAAGGATGTACGGATGTTTCTGATGGGTACGGATGGAGGTGCATGAAGTGCAAGGGTTGGCGTAGCATTCGGAAAGGCTCATAGTTCAAATCATCTCATTTGAAATTGATGGATGTGGTTCTTACCTATATGCGGGTAAAGCGGATGCCTCAAGAGCATGTTTTGCACGAGTTGAAAATTGGTTCGGATCACACGGTTACTGATTGGTACAATTTCTATCGGGAGGTGTGTACGGATGTTGTACTTAACCGGACCAAAGTTATTATCAGTGGGCCAGGTGTCGAAGTTGAAATCGACGAATCGAAATTTGGCAAACGGAAATATAATAGAGGAAAGCGCGTCGAAGGTAAATGGGTATTCGGCAGGGTCGAGCGTGGCACTAATCGGTGCTTTTTACAAGTCGTCGAAGATCGATCGGCGGATACATTTGTTTTGTATCTGTAACTGACAAAGGTAGAGAGGCCACGGTAAGACGATGGCACCTCGATCTAGTTGGTCGCCGGAATCCAGGAGCCGTGGTGAGACGTCTTGGTGCTGACGATCCCTGGTTGGTCCTTGAGGAAACCGGGTAGTATAAATAATTGAACGCAACCTATACCGAATCGTTCTGGGCACTTTATTCAAGCCAATCTTTGAGACATAGGATCCATTAGAACTCTCGAATACCGGCACACATTTATCAATCACATTCCCGCATGCTCGTACTGTCCGTTTCCACGGAGGTTCTCCGTGGAGAGCTCACGACGTGAATACGCAGGGGTCCGCCGGTGCGATCACCCCGTCACGATTCCCGATCGCACAACCCAGCATTACACTAGCTTGCACGCACTCAGGTCGATTAATACAACATTGTATAAACGTAAAATTTTCGTATCGAATATCTCGAACGGTGAGTAATAAGAAAGAGAAATGGTGGAAAAAAGTCCTAGCGTACGTCGCTCATCGGCTTTTATAATCTTCATCCCCTCCGTACTGTCACATCACGCGAGATGACGTATCGCCATCCCATTGGTCCGCGATAGATCATCCGATGAATTACGTAACTTGTTTTTCCCGATATTGGTTGTATAACATGCCCACCTAACTTCCGACCGGTTACGTAACTTGTTTGTCCGGTAACGTTTGTGCAAAATTTACAGCAATAAATTCACTATTAAATTTACATTTCGTATAAATTTAATATTTATATTTACAGCAATAAATTTAACAAACTCCGGTAGCGTATGTGCAAAATTTACAGCAATAAATTCACTATTATTTCGGATAAACTTCATATCAATGTTTACAGCAATAAATTTAATAGACTCTGATAACGTTTGTGCAAAATTTACAGCAATCATCCTGCTAACGTAATTTAAATCAAACAGAAAATTGATCAATGTATAAACAAATTTTGGACAAACGTATTCCCTAAATAATTCTCTGATAGAGTCGGTATAATCACACTCGAAAAGAAATCGCTACATATATCTAATAGTATTTCGAAAAATATGCGCCCTCTCAAGCGAACCGTCGCCCGGTGAGCGAGGAATTTCGACCCGAAGCCAACTTCGGTCCGCTATTCACCGCAGCCCAACCGCAATCATGCGGCCAGCTTCGGATGAGCCTGCTCTCATGCGAATCCCCTGAAGTGCGCCGAGCAGCCCACTTCACAAAGGCTCCCGAAGCTATCCCCGCATGCGCGCAGGCCGATACAATCCCGCGAAGCTAGCCGCTTGTCGCTTCACCAAAACCCGCGAATCCAAGCACCCCGCAAACCTGCGTCTCACCCCGGGATCAACAAATAACCAGTAAAATGTTGACTAAAGACTTTATTGCGAACTCAAAACAAATTCGTATCTAAAATTGTTGTCTTCATTTAAACTACCAAACGTCTCTCCGGTTGTTTTGGTTTCATCCTCCCCCTTTCCGGATCTCTGTTTTCAGGCGTTCTCGTCTAAAATCGGGACCGGAAAAAACAAAACAAAACAAACTATTTTTAGCCTTGCCGAACTGTATAACCAAGGACGCGACAACGTGAATGAGGTGACCAAATTCGTACCTGCATGATGTGTTTTTATTTTAGAGTTCGGTGTTCGTGTTTTTGGCGCAGATTTGGGCCGCTTACTTCCGTGAGCCGGAACAATCATCTTTACCTGCCGAATAATTGGTGTATTCGGCGGCAATCCTTCGACATCATCGCTGCTAACGTCTTCATACGCCGGATTCTCCGGCGTATGAAGCCGGAGTCATCATCGCTGCTTCTTCATAGCGTCTTCATAGACGTTAGCAGCGATGATGACTCTGTCCCGAACGATACGCCGAAAGAGATTCTCCCAGTGGCGCCGGCCGGTCAAGTCTCGGGTGAAATCGCAGGGGGACAGCCGAGCGAACTAAGCAGACAGACTTCGAAGGAGCCAATTGAGAAACTCCCGGAGAAGTTGATCAACGATGCGCCGACGGGTCTTGATAACAAGGTCGAAGGATTACCGCCGAATACACCAATTATTCGGCAGGTAAAGATGATTGTTCCGGCTTGGCAGATTCCTCTGGTTTTACACGAACGGATGTTAAAGCCACGGAAAATGGAACTATCGCACGGTTGGTCTCCCATTGATTTATGGAGTAATCAATTGCGACCTCCACGATATTCGCGATATTGTCTGACAACACCGTAGCTCTCTGGATTGCCTCCGTCAGGCGACGATCCGCTCTCAGCAGACCCTGAATGGCTGCGGCGCTAGCCAAAATCGTCGGTAGCTCCTGCGACATGGCTTCGTATGGCAGTTCAATCCGAGCGAACACTGTCACTGCTGCCAGCCTTTGAACGTTACTGCCGCGCTCCTCCAATCTCGACGCCTGCGCGCAAATCATCGCGTCAGTCCCCGACTCCCAATTCTACTGCCGCCATCTCTGGCCCACACACAAAACAAATTTCCAATCTCTCATTTTGACCCCTGTTGATTCGCACGGGTTTGTCACCTTCCGTAATGCAGCAAAATTTATAAATTTTGCTGCAGCTCCTTCGAAGGCATGCACCCAACCGTCATCACGCCACCACGTACCCAATGTAAACTCTCGGAGAGGTCGTAAGAGGGCTAGTTTTTGCATCACCCCTTGGTCGCGTCGCGAAATCATTCTCTTCCGGACCAACACCTTTTCGCCTGTTTTAAAATTTTCCTCCTCCGGAGATGACATTTTGTCGTACCGTCGCTGCAACCGCTCCCTTGCAGTTTCAATTCTCTGGATCCGCAATTTCTCAGATTCGCTTCCCGGCATTTCCTCCCTCTCCTGGTGAAGATCGTTGGGTGCCAACCCGGTTGCGCTGTGCACCGTGATATTCATCACCCACTCGGCCACGGGAACGTATAGATACCACTGCTTGTGACATCTGTGAGAATAGGCCCTAACGATTCGTCCCAACTCGCATAACTCTTTCCACGGGGTTTGCCCGGGGGTTATATGGGGTTGTGAACGTGATCGCGATTTTTTCCGAATTGGCTCCATTTGAGGCTCGTGAATTGCCTCCCCCGATCAGAGGTTATACATTGTGGCTTACCATTTTCTGGGATGAACCGCCTCTCGAAGTAGTTAATCACTTGAGTGGTTGCAGCCTGTCTCATTGGAGTTATGGTCACTAACTCCAATGAGACATGCTATGGTCACACGCTTAGAAAATTCGTCTAAGGTGACGAGGATCATTTTCCAGCCAAATTTGGTGGCTGGCAATGCCCCAAAAAGTCGATCGAGATGTGATGACCCGGTCCTGGTGGTACCTCGACAGCTGTTCGAACCGCGTGGTTACGATTATACCACTTGGTCTTTTGACACAATAGGCAAGATGCGGCGACCTCTAGGGATAATTTGCCAACATAGGGGATCAAAAAACGGCGATTCAAGAATTCACGCATCTTGCCTGACCCAACATGAGCCAAATATTCGTGAGTCGCCTTGGTCAATTCTAGGCGTATCTCGAACGGTACCGGAATGCTTCTCTTGCTCTCCCCCCGAACCACCACAACCCCATCAGGATTGCGCTCGAATCTCTCCGGGCGAATCTCCAGCCACTTCTGAAGCCCTTTATCTCTATCCGGCGCCATTCGAATTTTTTCCGACCAAAATTTGTCGTCCCACTCGAGATTCACGTTCCGAAGTCGAACTTCGCGATCCGTACCACGTGGTCCCCATGATGTTCGGTCAGTCGCGACAATGTATCCGCCGTGGCGTTTGCCTTGCCTTGTATATACTCCCATTCAATGTCGAACTCCTGGACTTTCATCAGCCATCTTGTGATTCGATTCGACACCAGAGGGCATGTCGACATGTAGGTTAGGGCCTTACTTCTAACGATTAATGGGCGCCCTGCGAGAGAAACAAACCATTTTTTCAGCACCCACACAACGGCCAGGAGCTCCAACTCAGTAGTCGTATAGCGTGTTTCTGCCTCCTTCAACTTGCGACTCGCGAATGCCACATTATATTCGCCTTGCGCGTCATATTGAAATAAACGCGCTCCGAGTCCGTGACTCGATGCATCTGTCTCCAAACCCCAACTACGGTTCGACTTTATCAAGAAAAGCTCGGGTATCCTCTGGATCCTAGACTTGATTTCCACGAAAGCCTTTTCTTGCACGTCCCCTCACTTATACTTCACTTCCTTTTTCAGCAGTTCCTCTAACGGCTTTGTAACGCCAGATAAGTGCTCCACGAAGCGCCGATCCCAATTAACTAACCCTAAGAACGACTGTAATTGTTTTTTCGTCGCTGGGGTTGGAAAGTCACGAATAATTCGCTTCGTCTCTTCGAACATGCTCAGTTTTTCGGTCGCTAAATCGTGCCCCAAGAAGGTTACTTTCGATACTCCTATTTCGCATTTTTCCGGGTTTAGCGTAAATCTCGCCTCTTCTAGTGCCGTCAGTACACGATCTAACATCCCCGCATGTTCATTTAGATCCTTCGATACTAACAAGACATCGTCTATATAGACCAAAACGCGTGAAGCTAGCTCCGGACCTAGTGCCTCTCCTATTATTCGCGTGAACACGGCTCCAGACGTTTTCAAGCCAAATGGCAGCCGCTTGAACACGTATGACTGTCCGTCAAACAGAAAGCCCGTATATTGCTGGCTTTCATCTGCTAACGGGATTGTCTAAAACGCGTCCCTAATATCCATTTTCGAAAAAATGCGCGCATCTTGGATCCTTGAGAGTACTTCATCGATTGTGGGAGGCTGAGCGTGATCTGAACGTAGCCGCAGATTGATGGGCCGGGCGTCTAAACATAAGCGAAGTTTCCCGTTCGCCTTACGCGTCACAGTCATCGGGTTAATATACGGCGTTTCTCTTCGTTCCACCTTGTCGACCATTGCGTCAATATCCCTCCTAACCTCCTGCAAATATGCTTGGGGAACTGGATATATCGGCTTCTTATATGGAGTTACGTCGGTTAAAACCAACTTATGTTGATAGAATTTCATCTTTCCCAGATCACTACGAAATACGTCACGATGTGCCCGAACGACCTCGCTCAAGCTTTCGCCAATCGGACTAGACGGAATGCTAGGAAGGGCACCCTCTCTCACTGAATGTTCCTCAACCTCTGGAATAACTGAACGCGCCTGCACCGACCTCCCCTCCCCTGTCAGATCCTGAATTCGAATCAATTCATCTAGAGCCTCAAATTGTATCGTCAAGTCTGAAAGATGTATCTTTGCACCGAATTTAATCAAAAAATCGATGCCTAGGATAACATCCAGAGAGAGGTTTGGAACAACCGAATAACCGTGTGAGAATTTCGTTCCTTGTATCACCATCGGCATAATGATTATTCTTTTTATCGACGTAGTTTGTCGACCAAACGCACCGCGAATTTTAGTTCGTGTAATAGGCAACTCACATATTTGTTCGGGATGCTTGGACCTCAAGGACTCGAAAAACACCTCTGACGCCGCGCTCATCTCCGCATCTGTATCAGTTAGCGCTCTTTTTCCAAACGAGGCTATCTTCACGTCAAGCGACGGAGAACGCACGTCGCCCGTTATCCCTTCCGAAGCTGGCCACGGATCATCACCCCCGATCCGGTTCAACGTGTGCTCACCGCAATCGGAGCCCCTACCCGTCGCTACGCTCTGAAGTTCGTCACGCACGATCCCAATGAACATTTCATCAGACACTGTTTCGGGCAACGCGTTTTTCGACCCCTGCAGGTAATCTTTGCACTCAATTCCGACATTCTCCCCCTCAAGTTCAATATCGGACTCGCAATCGAATTCGGCGATGGATCCCTCGCGAGAATTCCCGGCAAAATTCGACCATCCGAGCTGTCGCATATTTCGACTCCCCGGTACATTTTTCTTCGCGGCGCCAGAAACCACCGCTTTGCGTCCCTCCGGACGCTCCCTTTTCACGTAGTGATCATTTCCGGCTACAACCGGGTTACGCTCTTGGTTTGACCTTGGAGCCACATTCATCGCCTTATCGACCACCGGTCTACTTTCGTACCCCCTCGATCGATGATTTCCCCTGGCGGAAAATTCCGTGGCGTCAAGGTCTGCTAATATTGCCGTCATATGATCTATGGTTTCTGGCCGTATGGCCTGAAGTCGGTCGTAGGTGCGGGAGTCGCAATGAGCGCTCATGTGGGAAATTATCCTTGCAGGGCCGAGATAATTATCCAACCGCGTGGCATGGTTAGCCCAAAGCAAAAAATAGGTTTCCCTACTATTGTCTTTTTGTGGATCAAAACTCCCGGTTAAAATATGCGTTATGATCTCCTTCTGAATTTTTTCCGACCAATATTTGTTTCGAAACCTATTTTTTGCCTCTTGGTAGTTACCAAATTCGCAAAGATCAATCCACGTACGCGCATTGTCCCGCATCGCGCTCACGAATGCTAATAATTTTTCGTTTTCAGTAAAAAGCTCATCTTCACAGATTCTTTCAAAGACATTAATAAACTTAATCGGATTACGGGACAAAACGTTACCGTTGAACACGATTAGCTTAATTCGTGATTTCTCACGAACGACGCGAATATAACCTTGTTCCTCGTTTCGACGCAATCCTGGTTCCTGCGGTGGTCCTCGGTCCTCAACCTGGCTCGATCTCGCAGCTTGACGCTGGTGCCCCATCTCCTGATAACTGGCCGGTCGTCTCTGCGGCTCCGGACCCTGAGCTACAACGCTGCCAGCCGCCTGCTCCGGGAACCGAGCTCCAACACTGCCAGCTGCCGGCTCTGGGTACTGAGCCCTGACGTTGCCAGCTACCGGCTCCGGATACTGGGCCCTGACGTTACCCGCTACTGGTTCGCCGAGTCGGAAAGGCACTGGTCGAACCGCTAGTGCGGCTGGTTCAGAGACCGGATAGTCGAATTGTCTACTTCCAGCTCCCACGGGCGCAAACCCTCGAAAACCTCTCGAAGGCGTCAGATTCGGACTCCCTGGAGATTCCGCATCAAACCTGACTTGCCTAGGAGCTTGAAGTTGTGGGATCGATCCGGGCGCTGTCGAGGAAACAACGAACTTGGGCCTGTGGCGACTTCCGGAACTAAAGGGTCCCAGTCCAGACTCTGGTCTCCAATCCCCAAAGTGGAGTTTCCGGATCAAGGCGAATTTGGTCGATTCGCGCCACGCTGTTGCATCTCCTACAGACGCCGCGCACGCTCGTCGAAATCCCGAGCGATCTGCTCTACTCGCTGCCCTTGTCGATCCATATCCTCACGGATACGAGACTGCACTGTGTTCACTGTTTGTTCAAAATCCCTAGACATTTGCATTACCAATCGTTCCATGCGATCGACGAATTCTCGTGTGCCAGCCGAGTTCTCGCCGCCGTCTCCCCCTGTCCTACTGCTCGGCGTGGATCGGGCATCTTCGTCCGGAGCAGTGGCTGAATCTCTCGTTGTCGCATTAGCTCGCCTACCCCGTCGGGTCATCATTGGGCTCCCGGCTTGGCGATCCGCTCCACGTCCGCCCGGGTTCCTGCGTTGTTTAGGGATGGCCCCCTGAGTCGCTTGTGCCGTACCAGTCGCAACTGTGGTAGCTGCGTTCGCGAGTACAGAAGTGACGTCGGTAGCTTCGTCCGTCGGCGTGTTCGTTTGCGCGGAAGGGTTCATGTTCCCTCTCCGTTCCACTTTCAGCGAATGTCTTTCAGACTGCCTAACCAGCTCCTTCACGAAGATGTCCCAGATTTCATAGGCTGCATCCTGTCACGATCGCCATTATGTAACCAACTGACAAAGGTAGAGAGGCCACGGTAAGACGATGGCACCTCGATCTAGTTGGTCGCCGGAATCCAGGAGCCGTGGTGAGACGTCTTGGTGCTGACGATCGCTGGGTTGGTCCTTGGGGAAACCGGGTAGTATAAATAATTGAACGCAGCTTATTCAAAATCGTTCTGGACACTTTATTCAAGCCAATCTGTGAGACAATGGATTCTTGAGAACTCTCGAATGCCGGCAGACATGCCAATCACTTTCCCGCATGCACGTACTGTCCGTTTCCACGGAGCTTCTCCGTGGAAACGGACGTGAAAACGCAGGGGTCCGCCGGTGCGATCACCCCGTCGCGATTCCCGATCGCACAACCCGGCGTTACACTAACTTGCACGCACTCAGGTCGATTAATACAACATTGTATAAACGTGTAAAATTTTCGTATCGAATATCTCGAACGGAAGAGTAATAAGAAAAAGAAATGGTGGAAAAAGGGTCCAAGTGTACGTCGCTCATCGGCCTTTATAATCTTCATCCCCTCCGTGCTGTCACATCACGCGAGAGATGACGTATCGCCATCCCATTGGTCCGCGATAGATCATCCGATGAATTACGTAACTTGTTTTTCCCGATATTGGTTATATAACATGCCCACCTAACTTCCGACCGGTTACGTAACTTGTCCGGTAACGTTTGTGCAAAATTTACAGCAATAAATTCACTATTAAATTTACATTTCATATAAATTTAATATTTATATTTACAGCAATAAATTTAACAAACTCCGGTAACGTCAGTGCAAAATTTACATCAATAAATTCACTATTATTTCGTATAAACTTCATATCAGTATTTACAGCAATAAATTTAATAGCCTCTGATATCGTTTGTGCAAAATTTACAGCAATCATCCTGCTAACGTAATTTAAATCAAACGGAAAATTGATCAATGTATAAACAAATTTTGGACAAACGTATTCCCTAAATAATTCTCTGATAGAGTCGGTATAATCACAGTCGAAAAGAAATTGCTACACATATCTAATAGTATTTCGAAAAATATGCGCCCTCTCAAGCGAACCGTCGTCCGGTGAGCGAGGAATTTCGACCCGAAGCCAACTTCGGTCCGCTATTCACCGCCCAACCGCAATCATGCGGCCAGCTTCGGATGAGCGCGCTCTCATGCGAATCCCCTGAAGTGCGCCGAGCAGCCCACTTCACAAAGGCTCCCGAAGCTATCCCCGCATGCGCGCAGGCCGATACAATCCCGCGAAGCTAGCCGCTTGTCGCTTCACCAAAACCCGCGAATCCAAGCACCCCGCAAACCTGCGTCTCACCCCGGGATCAACAAATAACCAGTAAAATGTTGACTAAAGACTTTATTGCGAACTCAAAACAAATTCGTATCTAAAATTGTTGTCTTCATTTAAACTACCAAACGTCTCTCCGGTTGTTTTGGTTTCATCCTCCCCCTTTCCGGATCTCTGTTTTCAGGCGTTCTCGTCTAAAATCGGGACCGGAAAAAACAAAACAAAACAAACTATTTTTAGCCTTGCCGAACTGTATAACCAAGGACGCGACAACGTGAATGAGGTGACCAAATTCGTACCTGCATGATGTGTTTTTATTTTAGAGTTCGGTGTTCGTGTTTTTGGCGCAGATTTGGGCCGCTTACTTCCGTGAGCCGGAACAATCATCTTTACCTGCCGAATAATTGGTGTATTCGGCGGCAATCCTTCGACATCATCGCTGCTAACGTCTTCATACGCCGGATTCTCCGGCGTATGAAGCCGGAGTCATCATCGCTGCTTCTTCATAGCGTCTTCATAGACGTTAGCAGCGATGATGACTCTGTCCCGAACGATACGCCGAAAGAGATTCTCCCAGTGGCGCCGGCCGGTCAAGTCTCGGGTGAAATCGCAGGGGGACAGCCGAGCGAACTAAGCAGACAGACTTCGAAGGAGCCAATTGAGAAACTCCCGGAGAAGTTGATCAACGATGCGCCGACGGGTCTTGATAACAAGGTCGAAGGATTACCGCCGAATACACCAATTATTCGGCAGGTAAAGATGATTGTTCCGGCTTGGCAGATTCCTCTGGTTTTACACGAACGGATGTTAAAGCCACGGAAAATGGAACTATCGCACGGTTGGTCTCCCATTGATTTATGGAGTAATCAATTGCGACCTCCACGATATTCGCGATATTGTCTGACAACACCGTAGCTCTCTGGATTGCCTCCGTCAGGCGACGATCCGCTCTCAGCAGACCCTGAATGGCTGCGGCGCTAGCCAAAATCGTCGGTAGCTCCTGCGACATGGCTTCGTATGGCAGTTCAATCCGAGCGAACACTGTCACTGCTGCCAGCCTTTGAACGTTACTGCCGCGCTCCTCCAATCTCGACGCCTGCGCGCAAATCATCGCGTCAGTCCCCGACTCCCAATTCTACTGCCGCCATCTCTGGCCCACACACAAAACAAATTTCCAATCTCTCATTTTGACCCCTGTTGATTCGCACGGGTTTGTCACCTTCCGTAATGCAGCAAAATTTATAAATTTTGCTGCAGCTCCTTCGAAGGCATGCACCCAACCGTCATCACGCCACCACGTACCCAATGTAAACTCTCGGAGAGGTCGTAAGAGGGCTAGTTTTTGCATCACCCCTTGGTCGCGTCGCGAAATCATTCTCTTCCGGACCAACACCTTTTCGCCTGTTTTAAAATTTTCCTCCTCCGGAGATGACATTTTGTCGTACCGTCGCTGCAACCGCTCCCTTGCAGTTTCAATTCTCTGGATCCGCAATTTCTCAGATTCGCTTCCCGGCATTTCCTCCCTCTCCTGGTGAAGATCGTTGGGTGCCAACCCGGTTGCGCTGTGCACCGTGATATTCATCACCCACTCGGCCACGGGAACGTATAGATACCACTGCTTGTGACATCTGTGAGAATAGGCCCTAACGATTCGTCCCAACTCGCATAACTCTTTCCACGGGGTTTGCCCGGGGGTTATATGGGGTTGTGAACGTGATCGCGATTTTTTCCGAATTGGCTCCATTTGAGGCTCGTGAATTGCCTCCCCCGATCAGAGGTTATACATTGTGGCTTACCATTTTCTGGGATGAACCGCCTCTCGAAGTAGTTAATCACTTGAGTGGTTGCAGCCTGTCTCATTGGAGTTATGGTCACTAACTCCAATGAGACATGCTATGGTCACACGTTTAGAAAATTCGTCTAATGTGACGAGGATCATTTTCCAACCAAATTTGGAGGCTGACAATGGCCCAAAAAAGTCGATCGAGATGTGATGACCCGGTACTGGTGGTACCTCGAGAGCTGTTCGAACCGCGTGGTTACGATTATACCACTTGGTCATTTGACACAATAGGCAAGATGCGGCGACCTCTAGGGATAATTTGCCAACATAGGGGATCAAAAAACGGCGATTCAAGAACTCACGCATCTTGTCTGATCCAACATGCGCCATATTCGTGAGTCGCCTTGGTCAATTCCAGGCGTACCTCGCATGGTACCGGAATGCTTCTCTTGCTCTCCCCCCGAATCACCACAACGCCATCAGGATTGCGCTCGAATCTCTCCGGGCGAATCTCCAGCCACTTCTGAAGCCCTTTATCTCTATCCTGCGCCATTCGAATTTTTTCCGACCAAGATTTCTCGTCCCACTCGATATTCACGTTCCGAAGTCGAACTTCGCGATCCGTACCACCGTGGTCTCCATGATGTTCGGTCAGTCGCGACAATGTATCCGCCGTGGCGTTTGCCTTGCCTTGGATGTACTGCCACTCAATGTCGAACTCCTGGACTTTCATCAGCCATCTTGTTATTCGTTTCGAAACCAGAGGTCGTGAAGTGACCATAAGGCCCTAACCTACATGTCGACATGTAGGTTAGGACCTTATGGTCACTTCTAACGATTAATGGACGCTGTGGGCGCTAAAAAAATAAACCATTTTTTTAGCGCCCACACAACGGCCAGGAGCTCCAACTCAGTAGCCGTATAGCGTGTTTCTGCCTCCTTCAACTTGCGACTCGCGAATGCCACATTATATTCGCCTTGCCTGTCGTATTGAAATAAACGCGCTCCGAGTCCGTGACTCGATGCATCTGTCGCCAAACCCCAACTACGGTTCGACTTTATCAAGAAAAGCGCGGGTATCCTCTGGAACTTGGACTTGATTTCCACGAAAGCCTTTTCTTGCACGTCCCCCCACTTATACTTCACTTCCTTTTTCAGCAGTTCCTCTAACGGCTTTGTGACGTCAGACAAGTGCTCCACGAAGCGTGGTCGGAAAGTCAGGAATAATTCGCTTCGTCTCTTCAGACATGCTCAGTTTTTCGGTCGCTAAATCGTGCCCCAAGAAGGTTACTTTCGAGACTCCTATTTCGCATTTTTCCGGGTTTAGCGTAAATCCCGCCTCTTCTAGTGCCGTCAGTACCCGATCAACATCCGTACATCTGTATAGGCTGCGTTCAAATAATTGAACGCAGCCTATACAGAATCGTTGAATATAGTGGATTGCGCAGTCAAGGATTTATCCTGGGAAATAATTTGTTGGCCCGTGAAAATAGACCCCAGGTAGTCGACTCCGATCAAAAGGTCTATCTGAGAACCTACGAGGTAACATGGGTCGGCTAACCCAAGATCCTGAATCTCCGGAAATATACAAGCATGTACCCGTTTCTGAGCATACTGTGTGATCTTCGGGAGCACAATAACCTCGAGATCAAGTGCAACCGAAGGATAAATTCTGGATAAAGCGACAACTTGTGACATATGACGCACTTGTCTAGTTTTAATTCCTGCAATGCTCCAATTCCTATAATGCTCATTTTCAAGCCTTTGCGAGAAAGTCGAAGATTCTGACCCGCACGTTCGGAGATGAAGGACGCTTCAGAGCCAGAATCAATTAAGGCGAGTGTTTCAAAAGTCCGACCACTCGGGGCTTTCAAAACCATACGGGCTGTGGCCAGAATTTTACGCGAATGGACATTTGCACTAAGGCAAGAATGCACCTCAACTTGAGTGAACTGTATATGATCAGGATTCAACCGAGATGGAGACTGTCTAGATTGAGTCTGAGAAACTTCAGACCGATTTGAATCCCTTTCCGTGTGTATAGCGTAGCATGACGCTTTCAGCATTTCTTGCACCTGAATTCCGATGGGCCTTCTGAAATAGGATGAGGTCTTAAACACTTAAAACATAATGATTTAGACCGAGCTGACGCAACTTTGTCTAAAGGTTTGAGTTCCTTAAATTTAAAACAGCGAAAGATTGAATGTCCCGATTTATTACAATAAGCACATATAAAAGCTGTATGAGTAACGTTTAAAGAATTAGTTGCTCGGCGTGAGACCTGATTAGCCTGAGTATCAGTAGCATTAAGGGCTTCCAACGTTCGGATACGACCCAAAATAAATGTATCCAAATCCTTAAATATCGGGTACTTTAGGTGGTCAGTCAAAGATTTCTCCCATTTACCTCGTAACTGGCGATCAAATTTACCAGTCAGAATATGAATCAAAAGAGGGGAATCAATTTCAACTTTAAAATTTCTGAGCGAATCGAAGGAGACACTACGAATTCTAGTAATTGAATTAAGTAGTTGAGAAATAATTAGCCGTTCGTTCTCATACGCAAGATTCAAATTATTCCACGCGGTTATATAATTAGTTTCAGAAATTTAGAGGGGTTGAATAACAGGCTGAGCTTCACCCGATAAACACGAACGTAAATAATGGAATTTCTGAATTCCGGAAATCGTTGGATTGTCGTGTACGACTGACTTGAAAGTGTCGCGAAAAGTAGTCCAAGTTGCTAATTTCCCATCAAATTTGGGTTAATCTATCCGCGGCAACCGTACGAGGTTCGATGGTATTTCAGTAACAGTCGAAACCGGGTTATTTGAACAATATTCGCGGCTAGAGACTCTTCACATTCCTCAAAAATCGAAACTAATTTATCAAAGTAGCCATCTTTGATATAATGTGTCGTTGCGAGAGCTTCTTCCGCGATTTTCGATTCAATCAAAACATGATATTCCCGTGCTGCATTGTAAACTTGAATTGCTATTTTGCTTCTTTGATTTAAATAACTTACTGTGAAATTCTCTTTGCCGCGTTTCTTTGTGTTTGAAAAAACTGAGGTTAATTCCTAAGTGGCTGTTCGTATATAGGATGCCCACTTATTTAAAGATTCTTGGGTAGTCATTTTTGAGACCGGGAGAAAATTTCAAGTTTTCAAAATTTTTTCACAAAATTGTTTATAATTATAATTGTTTATAACAATTGTTTATTTATTAATCCGCGTTCGAAGGACCAATTTGTTGCATATAA
Organism: Ceratoteleas bidentatus; assembly: GCA_022817645.1. Lineage (NCBI taxonomy): Eukaryota > Metazoa > Arthropoda > Insecta > Hymenoptera > Scelionidae > Ceratoteleas > Ceratoteleas bidentatus. The sequence goes on from JABFPB010002156.1 coordinate 17,839, forward strand.
CCCATACATGGGGCACCTCAGCTGGTGTGTGAGGATTTTTATTTTGCTGGTAGAGTATTAGAAAATAATTTGTTATAAACAATGTTGTTAAATATAAGTCTGACGACGCTCAGACCGATGCTACTTTACTTCAATCAAATTTTGAATAAGTTTCAAATTCTCGAGACTTAACTTCTGAAGTATTTATTCGGACACAAACAAACACTGTTTTGATACGCGAAATAAACACCGTTTGAAAGAATTAAATGAATTCTATAACTATTCAAATGCAAAGATATCAGTGGGGTACAACGTGTAGCAATTTTCATATTCTCAACAAACAACGCGCAAAAGGCAAATAACGGCAATTTAGTTTAACAATTAGAGCTAACACACCGCATAACATTCACACATACACACTCAAACGACGCGTCTGAATTATTATAAAAACCAATTAAACTAACGGGCGCTTCTGGGCAGGAGGATACCTGCCTCACTACAACCCAGAAAGCTACTCAAAGTTAACAAATTATTTCCCCCCGAAGTCCCAACCGAAGTCCGCGACGCGACAACTTCTGCCCCAACGGCGCCCTGGATAAAGATCCCGGTCGACTCAACCGGGAATCCGAGCACGAGCGAAGGAATCAAGGAGACTGGATTCCGCCGTTGAGCGGGGAAAAGCGGTCAGGGAGCACTTCACAAAACGCTCCTGACAGCTGGCGTTCAGAAAATGTTCTGACTTGACCCGTCGATCGTCGGTCGAACGACGGGTCAATTATATTATTACGCGTGCGCGGAAAATAAGTCCGCTTTATTTCGGGCAGTTTGATTATTCGGGCGAAACAAAACAAAATAAAGAGTGTCCAAAATAAGTCTTTTATTTCCGAACGGCCTCAGTATCGAACAGTGATTTTTCATAAATTTTCATTTTCAACGAGGCATATTTGCGTAAAATCACTGTTTTTGAAAATGCGTGATTAAAATTATGATTTGTTAGCCAGTTACATTCTCCCAAAATAACAGAATCTCGCTATGGTCGATTTAAATGAAATGATTGTTCATACTTTTTATATTAACAAAGACACTAACTCTGTGACAGCAAAACTTGAACATCACCTTAAGAGTTATTTTAAAAAGAAGTTTTTAAATAAAAACTTCTTTACACATTTTGCAATTAAAATGTGTAAAGTAAGTGAACAAATCTCGCTCTTGACATTAAATCAGTGCCCATGTTTTTATTTCAGATTTTCAAATGGAGATCGGCACCGAGCAAGCTGGACCACAACAATCAAGTCGCAACTCGATGCACCAAGGCAGGATGCAATAGCCCCAGCCTTGAACCCACTGGATTCAGTCTTTGAACCCTTAGGAGACGCATAACTAGCACCGATCGACGCTCAGCCGACCCCAGGAGCAGCTGTTCAGCTGGCACTGGCCGTAGCTCCGTCGGCCCCAGGAGTTGCACCCAGCCGTCGCTCCCTCTGCCCCAGCCGTCGCTCCACGGGCCCCAGAAGGTGTTCCATTGGCACCGGCCGTCGTTCCCCCGCCCCCAGCCGTCGCTCTACTGGCCCCAGCCGTCGCTCCACTGGCCCCAGCCGTGGCTCCACTGGCCCCAGCCGTCGCTCCACCGGCCGTTGCTCCGCCGGCCCCAGCCGTCGATCCAGTGGCCGTCCCTCCGCCGGCCCCAGCCGTCTTTTAGGCAGTCAAACGAGCCTTGGCTAATGCCACCACACCACCAGCCTAAGCAGCCACACCGCTACCGCAAGCGGCCACACCTCCACCGCAAGCTGCCACACCTCCAGCCCAAGCAGCCACGCCAACAGCCCCAGCCGAATCTTCGCTGGTCCAATCCGCCGGTCCGCCGACACACGCTTTGGGTTTATCGGCTACCGGCCACCAAATGTAAGTCGCTGCGCAGCCGATGTACACCTGCCCTCAGCCGGCGTACGTCGCCCTTTATGCCCAGTCCCCAAGTGCTGGATGGTATATGCAGCCGCCGCCACCACCACCCCAGACCATGTATCCACCATATGGTGGTTATGGATACAGAGGTTACGGTGGTTATGGGTTTTATTACTAAATAAAACCCAATCAGTTTCAAACTTCGTTTTATTAATTAAATAATTAATTAGTTAAAAAAATAAAACTTTCGAATGCAATTAATAATAGTCTTTTATTTCACGAGACCTTGATATATAGACCTTGTGTTTTACTAAACTTCACTTTTGTAAATTTTATTTGTAGATTATTTCGACGCGCCTTACAAAAACTAGGATATTTTAAAATATCCTACTTGTCTATAATGCCAAACTTCCACACGTGCGAAAAATCCAAACTGCAAAATGTCCACACTGCGAATTGTCCACACTACGAAATGTCCACACTGCGAATTGTCCACACTGTGAAATATTATTTATTATTTGATATGTCCACACTACGAAATGACAACACTGCAAAATGTCAACACTGCGACATGTCCACATTGTTAAATGTCCACATTGTTAAATGTCCACATTGCTAAATGTCCAAAAAAAGTTTTCAAAATCTCCATATTTTTCAAAATTTTCAAAATCACCAAAATCTGTAAAATTAAGAATAATTAAAAAATTAAAAAAAATTTAAAAAATTTTGGAGATTTCTAAAAACACATTTTTTTTACATAAAGCAATGTGGACATGTAGCAGTGTGGACATATAGCAGTGTGGACGTAAATCGTTGACATGTCCTAGTATTCGTAATTCGCTGAGATGCCCTACTTTGCACATTTATTCTGAGATGTCCTAGTTTTCTACGATATTTTGAGATGTCCTAGTTTTGAACAATATTTTGAAATATCCTAGTTTTCGTAATGAGCGTTGATTTATGACAAGCACCGTGCGAACGGATTGCTTTGCACTGAGATTTCTTTTGATGGTAATTGTACGAAATTTACGACATGTTTTTCTCACAATTAAAAGAATGAACTAAAAATTTCTTATGATACGAGATAAAATTGAGCTTATATCTAAGAAGAGTAACACTTAAAATTTAAATAAACAATTCCATTTTGAATATATAATAAAAAATACAAATTGTTAACGAGTTTTCATTTATTTATTTTAGTGAACCTAAAAAGTATATCTACAATATAGGATAAAACCAATAATAACTCGTCATATTAGCATATACTGTTATTTAAATAAATTGTAAGGTGTTAATCGCCCGGAAAATAAACACGTTTATAATTTGGCTCCAATTTTAAATTAAAATGGGCGCGCCATCCTGTTTGTTAACTGGTTTACCGGGAAAATCAATCAAACTGTGTGTAATAAATAATGTTAGACCGCACAAAAATAAATAAAAAAGTAGTCAAATAAAAATGAAAAATAAAGGTCTGATATATTGTCTCAATTCTTGCTCATACAATAGGGTCGGTAAGACTTTAATCTAAGTCAAAGGATCGGTAGTTCGAA
>JABFPB010002157.1:9201-21256 GCA_022817645.1 Ceratoteleas bidentatus
GCGCCATCTAGTGTCGCCAGAGACAAAATCGCGCGAAATTCAAAACGCGGCGCTTGTAACATAAAATATCTCATAATTCGGGCAACCTAGCCATAGTCCGCCCTCGGACTATACGTACGAAAGTCAGTCTCAGTCATTCTCACATTCTAGTTAGCCGATTACAACACCGCGTTGATACAAGACTATTCATCGTCGCTTGGCTCGTCACAATCTTTCGAAGGATTATCATCCCTTCGCCACAATCGCATGTTTGCCGCCTCCCATACGCCATGGTACGGTTTTTGCGAGATCTGGTAACCGTCGATATCCGCGATAACATACCGGTCACTTCGCAGAACTTTAGACACCTGGTAGGGCCCTCGATACTTAGGCATCAGTTTCTGAGAAATTCCAGGGGTACAATCAAAATTTCGAACCATTACGAAATCACCGACTTCATACCTACGAGCCTTTTGGTGCTTTTTGTTGAAGTACTTTTGATTGTACTCCTGCGATTTCTGGATGCTCGCGCTCGCCTTTTCACGCAACGACTCTAAATCACGGGATTCTGGAAGTACATTTTCCGCAAGGTACTCGCGAAGTTTGTCTGAAACTTTGCTACGTTGGTCTACACCGAACAACAGTCTCGCAGGGGTCTCGCCACTCGACTTGTTCACCGTGTTGTTAAGGGCATGCTCCACGTCAGGCAACACTCTACACCAATTACCTGCTTCTGTCTGACTAGTTAGCTTACCCAACATCGGTGTCAAGGTACGATTGACGCGCTCAATCTGTCCGTTGGCTCGTGGGGATCCCGTGGCGATCTTGACGTGTTCGATGTCAGCTTCTTTGAGGAAATCAGCAAACTCCTTCGATGTGAAGGAAGTCCCTCGATCCGAGATGATCCTCCTGGGCTTGCTGTAGTCCTCGAAGTAGCGCCGAAGACACGCGATTGCTTCTCTGCTCGAAGTTGTCTTGACTGCGTACAGTTTGACGAACTTGGTGAAGCCGTCAATAACCTCAAACACATGCTTCTTTGCTGCTTCACCGTTGATGGGCCCGTAGTGGTCGATGTGAAGAGTCTCGAAAGGAACCTTTCCCTTCGGAATGCTGTGGAGCTCACCTTCAACCTTTCCAGACGTCGGAGAGAAAGCGATGCACTTAAGACAGTTTCTCACGTGGTCCAACGCCCTCGATCTCAGGTTCGGGAACCAGTAGCTCCTCAGGATACCCTCGCACACCTTCTCTGCTCCTGTATGACCCATCTCGTCATGGTACCGGTAAAGGACGTTCTTCTCCATGGCCGCTGGAACGTAGAACAGCAAACTGCCCTGCTTCCTCTTGTAGATGACCCCATACTTTAGGTCGTAAGAGTCATTCTCGCTGGTCTCAAGCTTGTCGCGGATCCTCCGGATCACCTCGTCTTGTGCCTGCGCCAGGGCGAGGTTGAAGTAGAAGGAGTTATCCTCGACGACCATCACGCGACTCAAGCTGTCCACGTGAGCCATCCTCGTGCCGCTGCGGTGCTCCATGTCAAATCATAGTTCTGCATCTCCAAGATCCACCTGGAGATTCTGGGATTGATGTCTTTCTTTTTGAGTGTCAAGTTGATCGCATTACAGTCCGTCACAATCTTGAATTTGAGGCCCTGGAGATACACTCTGAAGCGACGTAGGGCATAGATTATGCCCAACATCTCCAACTCGAAGCTGTGGTATCTGCTCTCGACCTCGGACGTCCGCTGGGAGAAATAGAAGACGGGATGCAGCTTCCGGTCCTCCTTCTTCTGCAGCAAGCAGCCACCGAACCCAATGGCGCTGGCATCGGTGTGGAGTTCTGTCTCGTCCATTGGGTTGTAAATGGCGAGGACAGGCCACTCCACCAACTTTCTCTTGAGGACTTCGAACGCCTCAATCTCCCTGACACCAAAGCGGAAGACAGCGCTCCTCATGACATCGTACAGGGGTTTTGCTAAAAGCGAAAAGTTAGGGACAAACTTCCTGAAGTAGGAGCATAACCCCACAAAACTGTGAACCTCTTTTGCGTTTCTCGGTACAGGGAACCTCTTTACTGCCTCAACACCTCGCTTAGTCGGTCTGACACCATCGCTCGAAACATGATAGCCTAAATACTCGACTTCGGTGAAGAAAAACTGGCACTTATCTAACCTTAACTCTAGTAAATTCTCGGTCATCAACTCAAACACTTTCTCGAGCGTCGCGACATGCTCCTCAACCGTACGCGTAGCGACAAGGAAATCATCCATATAGTTAAGTACGTTTCCAGACGCGATCAAGTCGGCAAAAATCTTGCTGATCAGAGCCTGAAACTTTGACGGACCGATCTTGAGCCCAAACGGTAAGCGCAGGTACTCGTACTGGCCAATCGGTGTCACAAACGACGTGACAGGAATTGATTCTTCGGCTATTCGCACGTGATAAAACCCGTCCTTCAAATCAAGCAACGAGTAAACTTTCTTGTCGCTCAACACACTAATTTGGTCTTCTATCAGGGGAAGGGGAAAATTGTCGCTTATCAAAACTTTATTCAAATTTCGATAGTCCACACACATTCTGTATTCGCCAGTTTTCTTGCGACACATAACAATCGGCGACGCGTATTCCGATTCACTCTCGCGAATTACCCCTTTTTCCATCAAATCGTCTATAATCTTCTTTAACTCCGTCTTTTCGGTAAACGACAGTCTACGGGGATGCGCGCGAAAAGGCTCATGCGGCTTTAGCTTAAGAGAAATAACTGACTCGACTTTTGCTTTTGAAGGACGCCCTGCCAATGCATAGTTGTCAATGAAAACATTTTCAAACTTTTGTACATCACTAACAGAAATAGCGGGTCCAATTTGCAATTCATCGGCAAGGCCTTTTCGAGCTTCTCCCGGTTCTACAAGCATTATCTCCTGAATTTCTTTCGCGACATTTTGACCTTGCGTCAATTGAAAACCCAAAGGGCCCAAAGAATCGCGACCTAACACTACACTATTCGACATGGTCTCACCTGGGACAACTCGCAATTGAACATCAGCTGACACATCATTCATATAAGCTTGAGCATCTACCTTACCAATAACTTCCAATTTCGAATCGTTGATACCAGTAAAATCACCACTACTGTTTCGAAGCGTAGTTCCAGCCGGCACGCAGCTCTCCTTCACGAAGCTGATGGCACTTCCGGTGTCGAGAAGGGAGTCCAGTTGAATCTCATCGACACCAAAGTTGAAGTTGACCGCCCGCTGATAGGCGTTCTCGACAAGATTCACGGATCTGCCGCTCGTGGTCGTAGGCTCCTGCACATCTCGTCTCTGGTCACAGTTTGCGGCGAGGTGATTTCCCTTGCACCTGTAGCACACGCGAACTCCTGGCGTAGTGGATGGGCAGTTCCTAGCTAAATGCCCCTTCTGATTGCAACCGTAGCACCGTTGTGTCTTGTCACCATCCTGGATCTTCAATGATGTCGGTGCACTGGATGATGATGTTGTCTTAGCAGCCGGTGTGGTCGTTGACTTGTAGCTCGATGTTGGGGTAGGCCTGAGTATCACTTTCTCAAAGGCCTCCAATAAGTCCTCCTTGGTGTGAAACCTCTGGATACGAGCCTGGTTTTTCAGCAGCACATCTGGGATCCCGTCAATTAGGTAGTCTACCATCTCCTCCTCGTCAATTGGCACCTGGTTGGCTTTTATGATTTTGTCATGGTAGTACTCCCCAAACGGCTCTCCTGACTTCCATACGCGGGACTCGAATTGCTTGCGTCGAAGCACTCTACTTGGACGATGGTCGAAAATCCCTCTCATATCATTCAGAAGATGTTCCACTGGCATCTGCAGGTGCTCCATGCGGGACTGGAACCAATTCTTCGCTTTCCCCACCGTCTTACTGCCGATAAGGATTCTCACAGCATTGTCATCCAATTGGTAGGTATCTCGCAGCAATCTGACTTGACCAGCCCACACAGCAAAGTTTTCGTTACTATTACCTTCGAAAATTGGTAATAGTTCTCCCACAGACGTGATGTTCACTCTCGGAGCGTTGTTTACGCCTCTCCCGTGTCCTACAAAACCACCGAATGGATGGTCGGCGATTTGGTTTTGCATGTAGTTTGGCAATGGATTGAAATTAACACCACCTCTGTTCTCTGGAAACTGTACGTAGTTATGCGCGCCGTCACCAAAACCGACACTCGCGCCACCTCTATTGTCCGAAGAGGGTGGGTAAATTTGCGCGGCACTACTCGAATTTGCACTCGCGCCACCTCTATTGTCCGAAGAGAGTGGGTAAATTTGCGCGGCACTTCCCGAATTCGCACTCGCGACATCTCTATTGTCCGAAAAGGTTAGGTTACCGAATGGGGCGCCCGCGCGTGCCGCCATTTTGAGAGCCTCCAACTCCCGTCGTAATTCAGAGATTTCTTCTTCCTGTCGACTTTTCTCGGTTTGCGTCTGCAGCAATTTCTTCAGTAGCTCGTTGTTTTCGGTAATTTTGTTTAATTCTGCCGCTTGCGCCGCAGCCACCTGCTGTTGCGCCGCGGCCGATTTTTGCGCAGCCTCCTGCTGTTGCGCCGCGGCCGATTTTTGCGCAGCCACCTGCTGTTGCGCCGCAGCCGATTTTTGCGCAGCATGTTTCGTTCTTGCATCTTGAATTTCTCGGGCCCAATTCTCGTCCGGATCCGTTTCCGCCAAACGCGCGATCATCTCCAACTTGGACCCTGTCATTATCAGATTTCTGGACTGTAAAATGTACTGCAACTCATGCGTCCGCCAATCATCAGGCGACCAAACAATCTGATTCTCCGACATGTTGAACAAAGAAAATTCAGCTTTCAATGTCTTTTCGATTTTCTAACACAATGCAGCACACAGCTCTTTGGGATTGCAAGACTAGAATGTTCCACGCGGCACACAACTTCGCGAAGAACAAAGCGCTCACTGCGCTGCACGTTCGAACTTGCACGAACCCGTCCGAACCCGAATGTTCTCGAACCTTCTCCGCCACTCAGTACACAGCTACGCGTGGCTTTTCGCGATAACACGTTTCGCGAAAACTCGAACACGTGAATTTTCCCGTCGACCCCACACCTAGATTTGTAAGGGCACTTGCGGGTTAGGAAAATTCAAAAAAATGCAACGGCCGAAAAATCAACTCAACGATTTATTTCAACTTCTCACTTCGGCGGTTCGAGAGACAATGCGGGCGACGCCATGAAATGGCGGCGTCCTCCCGAAAATCGGTTTAGCGCGCGCAGGCGCCATCTAGTGTCGCCAGAGACAAAATCGCGCGAAATTCAAAACGCGGCGCTTGTAACATAAAATATCTCATAATAACGTTAATCGTTTTTTGAAAAGAAAGGAGACGAAGACAAAAAAGAAGATTACAGCGCTCCAATTAGTTTTAGACAATTAGACAAGAGCAATTAGCGAGAAACGAAACGTAGGTGTGATATGTATAGATTACAAACGAGCGATTTGAAACTGTTGACCGTAGAATTATACTTCGAAAATTATATGTATACGGGATCAAAGAAAACGCCCTAAAATGGTTTTTATCTGACCGAAAACAACGAACATGTGTAAACGGGGTTACGCCCGAAGAAAACCACGTGAAATACGTTCTTCTCAGGGCTCTGTTCTGGGACCCATTATCTTTATTTCGTACATCAATGACTTGAAGCAGTGTCTGGAAGAAAGGCTTAAGCGCAATAATAACATGTTTTTACAAAAAAAGACATTCTAAAATATATTTAAAAATGACAAAATGAAAATGGATAGAAACCTAAAAATAAAATATAGGGATGTGATCTCGGGATTTGCCTCAACGAACGTCTTATACATTAAGAAACCTTATTTACAAAACAATAATATCGCCACATGTGGAATATTGCTCGACAATTCTTTTGGCGCCTCAAGTTTTTTTGAGTATTGACGATCGAATAAAGCGAAATGTATTTTAATTGAAAAATGAAGATATAACCCCTGAAATGTTTTTTTCCTCTCTAGGGCATGGTAACAACCATGCATTTTGGTTGTTACCACCGACATTAGCGTTACCCAATGTGCATCACAAGGAGGATGTGTGCGTGTGTGTTTATATGTGTTTTTTTACGTGGGCAGGTGTAAAATCTTCAAAAGACGCTGAGCAGCCCGTGATACACAGTGTGTGGGACATTTACCGCACTAAAACCCACCTCCCATTACATCTCACCACCCCACGGGACCGCCGTCAGGCATTACTTCGCGGTGGGTGGATTGGCTGTTATTCGCCCTTCTCTATGCCACTCGATGGTCTCTTCTCGTCCTCTCCGCTTCGCGGAGTTTGCGGATGACAGTCTGGCCGCGAAGTCGGGGGCTGCTCTCCAGGTTGCCTCCCGGGCTATCATCTCCCCGACGATGTTCTCATCATGGGAGTGTTGTACATCAGGGTTCGTTCGCTAAAATAGCTCACGATTAAACGCCTGATGTACTGTGGTACCTCCATTCTTCTCAGCGAACACAAGATGCGATCCCAGTTCGCGGAGTTGAATGCGTTCCTTACGTCCAGGGTGACGATGGCGCAGTACTGTTTGGCCCCTCGCCTCCAGCGACGTCCAGCAATGGCCCGACGCGCGGTGTCCACGACGACGTTGACAGCGTCCACGGTTGACCTAGCTTTCCGGAAACCGTACTGGCGAGCGGACAGTCCGCGGGCTCCTTCAGGAAACTGCTCCAGTCGGTTGCAGATGATCCTCTCGAGCACTTTGCCCGCTGTGTCCAGCAGGCAAATCGGACGATACGATGATGGGTCGCCCAGTGGCTTGTTCCCTTTCGGGAGGAGGACTGCTTCTTCCACCGGCTGGGAAAGTTCCTTCTGCAAGGCAGGCGTCGTACGTCCTAAGGAAGACTTGTGGACGGGATCTGATGGCGGCTTTCAGGGCGACGTTTGGAACGCCGTCCGGTCCTGGCGCTTTCGAGTCCCCAATCCTGCTACAGGCCTTGAGCAGCTCTTCCTCCGAGATCGCTGGAGCGTCGGGTCGATAGTCGGGCGGCAACTCCTCAGTGTAGGCAAGTTCCGGCTGGTCTGGAAACAGGGTTGTCACGATCCTGTCCAGAAAGACTGGGCAGGAAGGTGGCGTCAATGTCGAAGTTTTCAGCCTCGATATGACTGTCCTGTACGTCCGTCCCCACGTATCGCCATCGAACTCCTCGCAGAGCTGTGACCAGGTACGCCGATTGCTGGCCTTAATGGCTCGTCTCAGGGTTTCGTAGTCTTCACTGCCTCGGGAGCGCTGTGCTATTCTCCGGGATCGGAGGCATGACCTGCGAAGCTCGGCGATCTCCTGGTTCCACCAGTAGACCGGTGCGTGACAGTGCGTCCTCCCGCGGCCCGTTGTCATGGCTGCGTTGCAGGCATCGGTGACCAGCGACATGAGCTGGGATGACATGCTCTCAGCGGATCCCGACAGCCGCACGTCCTGTTCCAACATGACCTGGAACGATCCAACGTCGAAAGATCTGGTGTTCCACTTCGCTGCGGCTGAGAAATCCTCGGATCTCCGTTCACCCTCTGCGGCAATTTCTAGGACTATGGCCTGGTGGTCACTATGGGTATAGTGGTCACTGACCTGCCAAGACGTGACTCGAGGAGAGAGACTCTCGCTGGCGAAGGTCACGTCTACGATGGAGGAATTGCCGTTTCGGGTGAATGTCGGAGTGTTGGACTGCCTCCAGATCCGCTGCGAAGTCCAGCAGGGCCTCACCTCTCCTGCTGGTCTCCCGGCTGCCCCATTCCGCCGCCCAAGCATTGAAGGCGGGTGTGTGTGTGTGTTGTGTGTGTGTGTGTGTGTGTGTGTGTGTGTGTGTAACCGGCAAACAAGTAAGCGACATAACAATAGCCAATTTTTTATTGCAATATTTTTAATATACATTACAGTTGTTCAAAAGTCGTCATCGAATGAAATGCGACAAAGTTGTCATCGAAATCACGAACAAGAGCCTCCTACGCGGTGTTTCGCTTATGTCTCTTGTAGTATAAATCGGCTCTATAATACACCAGAAGTTGTTTCTCTTTTTGCAGTTCAGTCATCATTTGGCGAATTTCTTCCAAACGCTCATCGATGCATTGTTTTGCCACGCGCGCCTTCATGCGAAGCTCCTCGTGCAGCTTATTCGTCTATTTCTGCTGCGCAATGAGATCTTTTTCAATCTCTTTCCGGGTCCGTTCGGATTCCCGATATCCGGACCACTCCTGATGATATACCCATAAAAAGTCGATATTTGTTCCATCAATGCATCGCGAACTTCCACAGTCATTTTCGCGCAATAATCATATCATTCGGTTTCACTTAATTCGGAGACGAAATTCAGAAATTTTAAACGCTCCACACACTTTTCCATCGATAAATCGCCGTAAAAACCTTCGTGCTGACACTGTGACTTCTGCTGACATTGTGTAAGTACATGGTAGTTTATGTTTTTAGAAATAAATGTAAAACTTGCACATTTTTCTATTCTATTAATCATCGTGTCAACTCAGACATGAAATTCGCATTCCTTAACAGCTCTGTCTCATCTCTGTCGTCAACCATGGCAAACGAGATGAAGCTATTAATCGAAAATTTGAATAAAATCTGTGCCGGGCGTGATCAACGACTGGCGGAAGCATGTTCGCCGAAAAAGTTAAAACGTATAAAAAAGGCCGGAAGAGCTGGTCGTGTGAAATTTATGGTAAGGAACATGTCTTTAGTGGAAATCGAAAAAGTGCTTTCACGCAGTGAGTTCCGGCGTGTTTGGGTGACGAATTCGCCATCATGTTATCCCAAATAGTCACAATACGCGATGGCATCTGGGCGTTTAGTGGCCCAAAGTATCCAACGTGAGTAACATTTAATTCTATTTACGCAGTTTTCTCAATTTCTTTACTTAAACATTTTTTTTTCTTCGAATCATAGGTAAAATTTCGATTGACGGTCCCAAACCGTCTACGTCCTCAGGCACAAGGACTGCGTGCCAAAAAAATGAACGATTGATTCCACCTGCACCGATCGTTTCATTCGAAGCACCATCGGCGCCCCAAATGCATGAATCGGCACTGCAGCAAGAGGATGATTTGGATGAACTGCTTTTGCAGTTCTTGCAAGATTCAGGGGTAGCGCTCAAAGGAGTGTATCCTGACGAAAATAGCGAGCCGTCGGAGGAAGCGGTTCCCGAAGAACTTGCGAAGTCGACGGGAGAAACGGTTTCCGACGAAATTCCAAAGTCGACGGGGGAAGCGGTACCCGTCGAGAATATACAACTGCCTGTTGAGGCGAACATTCCGGCTATCGGTAAGTAAGGAATAATTCAAAAAATGTTTGCCGTTGATACTTTTTAAAAATAAAATTGGTAATTATAATTGCATTTATTCTTTTTTTTTTCAGATGACGAATCGGAGAATGATTGTCGGGGAATGATTGCCACGGATCCGATGCTCTTCCGAGCGGCGGGTGCCAAAAGAGCAGATGCCCGAGCGTCAAAAATAAACAGTGAGTAGACGATTGCTGCAAATTTGCAATAAACTTCAAATGTGCAATTGACTAATGTTTTTGTAATATTTACAGAAGTCCGCAGGCGACTGATCTTTGACGACGAATGATCATCGCAAGTGCGCGGACAAGTTTCGACGCAAACAAATGTACAAGTTTGTTAAAAAATATAAAAAATATGAAATAAATAAAGGTTTCTTTACAGAATGTTTGCGGTATTTTAAATTGTTCCCCGCAGCGCGCCTCTGCTGCGAAATTAAGCGCGTCCGAGAGGGAATTCGGTGCAAAACTAGAGGACCCCGCCTTTAGCTTCAAAACGTCGTATTTTGGATCGACCGTCAGCTTCAAATCGCCGTATTCTGGATCAACCGTCAGCGTGACCCTCTTCCCCTCGGCACTCGGGAATCGCCAGTTAGCGCTCTCCGCGTCTAAGTCGCAGTAAAACGTTCACACTCCATCTTTACGTCGCGTGACAATTCATTTATTTTACTACGCGAACCTCTCTCTCCCCGCGCGCCGCCGCCTGGAGTCTAAGGTCCGTCTTTCATACCACTCTGATTGGTGTTCCCCTGCACCTCTCCCACATAACTCCGTATGCCGAGTATTGGTCTTATTTAACGATCTTCATTAACTTGGCCTCGTAGCACTGTTGTTATAGCACTCGCCTGCGAACGCTGTATTTCCGAGTTCAATTCTCGGCTGAGGATGTTTTTTTGCGAGACAAATTTTATTTCTCTGTGACATAGCGGTGCGAAGAGTTCGAGGGCATCTTACAAAGATTCTAAGCCTCTCAAGGGGGGGGGGTCAGAGAGAATAAGTCTCTGAAGGAAAAGGAATCTGAGGGGGGGGAGAGGGGAGTACGGTAAAATACAGCCTCGGTGCCGACTCGTCGGGGGAGGGGAGGGGGGTTTGTTGTATCTTTTGTATAAACACATTTCACTACTTATGTCCTACTTTAGACAAGTGGGATACGAAAATCCCAGATGTAGAGTTTGCTGTTAACAACACCATTTGCCGGTCAACGACAAAAACACCTAGGGAATTGTTATTTGGCATCGAACAAATAGGTCAGACAAGCGATCCTATTCGAGCATTATTAATAAAAGATCAGGAGAACTTAAATAGTAACCGCGAATTAGCTGCAGAAGCAATGAAAGGTACAGCTGACGAAAATGTAAAATTGACGAAAGCGACCCGTAAATTATCAAGTGGGTAATTTGGTTATGTTGAAAAATACAGACACTACTCCAGGGGTTAATAAGAAATTTATACCGGTATATCGCGGTCCTTATAAAGTCAGTAAAGTTTTGGGGAACGATCGGTATGTTGTTCAAGATATCGATGGGTTACAAGTGACACAAATACCATATGTGGGTGTTGTAAGTGTAGATCGAATGCGAAGATATTTGCCTGAAAGGAGAGCGAAAAATTTGTAACTTGTGATGGCCGAATTGTAGGAATATTCTGTAATGGAATATATTCAGACGTTCTGCTCATCAGTTGTCATGAGCTATCATGACTACCGATAGCTGTTGAAAGCAGAAGAAGCGGTTAGACTAAAAAGAGAGCTTGTAACGGTCAGTTCAATAAAAGAGTTTTTTGTTGAATCTCTCGTAGCTTATTTCGGCCTGCACAATTAAAGAACATCAAAAAGTAATATCAAATTAAAAACTATAGAATAGGAAACATTACCTACCATTGCACTAATAAGGTGTGTGAAGTTAGCGGGGTGATTGTGAAATTTTGGTACAATTTTTAGAGTTCTGATTAGCGGTTGAAGAGTTCTAGAGTTCTCATGAGGTATTTTCAATAGTTCTGCTAAAAAACTCATTTTTTAAACGAAAATCTATTTTGCCCGCCAACATTACACTGCGGGCAATGTTGAAAAAACTCAATTTTAGTAGAGTTCTGAATAGTGGTTGAAGAGTTCTAGAGTTCCCACATAATTATTTTAAGAGTTCCGAGATAATACACGGTTTATCGGAAAAAAAAACAATTTTCGTTTCGAAATTGGCGCGGCCGGAAATATATAAAAATGAACATATTGACAAGACAAGTTTCTTAGGAGGTAATGTAAAATTGTTGACCGCATTTCATAGTTCACATCATAACTAAAAAATAAAATAATGTTCAAACCTCTTTACAACGGTTTTTTACAAAAACTGTTATATAAATAGGTGTTGAAATTTTTTTCAAATGTAGGCAGTTCTGATCAGAGTTCCGGTTCGCGGTTGAAGAGTTCTATAACTTTTTCTAATAATGTTTCTTAATTTGCCGACAAATTCTCAAAATTATTCAGAATTTAAGTATTCATACTCAAAAAACTGTTATAGTAAGGGATGAAATTATTTTAAAAAATTTTACTGTTCTGATCAGAGTTCGCGGTCGAAGAGTTCTATAACTTTTTCTAATAAAGTTTGTTTATTCGATGAGAAATTCATGAAATTTTTCAGAATTTAAGTATTCAAACTCAAAAAACTGTTACAGTAATGTGTTAGGGGACGTGTCGGGTTCGGAATTAAAACGACTATTTCCCGAGTTTTCTTGACTTTTTATTACGTCTTCGGTA
>JABFPB010002158.1:0-21276 GCA_022817645.1 Ceratoteleas bidentatus
TTACCATTACGTGCTAAAAGGGTAACAAAGTAACGAAATTAGCCGTTATTCTCAATCTCTGATACATAATATACAAAGCACCCAATATTTGAACATCTTGATTAGTACGAGCAGTTCGAACAGTTCGATCAGTTCGAACAGTTTACAGTTTACTTATGTATATTAGTTAATTATTTACATTTAAGACAGATTTAGGTACTGCTAAAAACACGAAATTAGCCGTGCATATAAATGTGAATAATTAACTAATACATTCGTAAACATTTAAAATATATGATTATGACCGAAAAATAACACATTCATATATATTATGACGATTTTGACGAAAATACTGCGAAAAACCTGCAGTTTGATTTTTACAAAAAGGCAATCTTCTTCCGTAATTTTGAATATTATGTGTTGAAATTTAATATGCATAAAAAATAAATTTTGGAGATAATTACGTGTGGATGTGGCATAATATGAATTTTTACGGAAGTTGCGACGTTTTTCTTGGGAACGGGATCTCGCGGGGACCCCCCAAGGACTGTACTAAGTGACCCTTAAAGCGTTTTAAAATCATATATATTATCCCAAAGTTTCAATTGTATCTGGTTATTTTAACGGGTACTTGATTTTTCAGTGGTGTATCCCATTAAGCCGCTTAACACTTTCAGAAAAAAAATGTGTAATTCTAAATTCCATAAAGATAAAAAATGACAGATTCAACCAAAATAAAACAAACGAACATGACAAAAATATCTGACGAAAATATGACATGCCTTCCTTCAGTCACAGAAAGCTGACAATATTTACATATTGTCAGCTTTTCGTCTGTGCCCCAGTACACAATAAAAGATATTCGAACATTTATGATGACGAAATTTACAATCACCTCTGCAGAAAACAAAATTCTGAAAGTCGCAAAAAGTATTTTTCATTTAAAACAAGATTCTCAAATAAACCTCTATTCACCTGACAGTGAATTAAAGTAGTCCTCATTCAAACTCTAAAAAGTTCTCAATATTACTCTATCCCATTATTTTAATTTTCACGAATACATAAAACTTCACAAGACCTTATTTGTATCACGTTAGCAATCTTCTTCCCGATCCCCTTTCAAATCGTACATTCATTTTCATCCCAAGTTCGTATCCTGCAAATTCTCTGAAATTGGCATACAAAACGTATCTTTATGTTGTCTCCAGGTACGTCGTGTGAGAAGAGCAAACAGTTCGTCGCCAGAGTCAGACGACACGTACGGCGGAGAGGAGGACGAAGTGGGATTGGGCAAAGACGACCAGTATTTAGTTAGCGATAGAACGGAAAACAAATTCTACGGAAGTGTACACGCAGCCGCGGCTGCGTCCGGCGGCGGCAGCGCGCACCAGTACCCGAGTAGCACACCAATTATAGGGCCACCTCTCAACTACCTACAACGGAAGTTGCAGGTAAAAAGCGACGGGCCATTCGATCGAGTGTCTTCCGCGCCATCGTCCGCGTGTAATCGAGTTTGTTTACTCGCTTTGAAAATGCGCGACGAATGTCGAAGACGCGGCCAGACGAAGCGTGAAATAGGTCATTGAGAACAGACTGCTTACAGGCTGCGCAGTATTTGTGTCCTGCCATCTTTCCCTGGGTCGACCGGGGCCCCGCCACCGAAGCTTCGGGTCGCTACGTTATGAAACTTGTTGGCATTTTGTATCTGTTGATATTGATATTCGACTTGATCATCGTCTGCGGCATGGGTAAGTTGAATACGTGAATGGGAAGAGATATTGAAACTGGCATCTGACGCCGATGAATTGATTGCAGGCAATATGGGAACTTTTACAACGATTATGATGCTCCTCTTCCTCTTTGCAATAATTGGCATCCTTCTAGCTATCAGCAGAAAGCCACAGAACAGGTACCTGAAAATGGCATTGATTCTCACTTCTCACTTCTATAGGCTTTTTCTTGTGTGCCTTATTACTGATTCTTACATGGAAAAAAATAAAGCATTAGGTCAACTTTGAAAACCTAGTTGAATCAACTTCTTGGAAGACAGTGGTGTGTGAGAGAAGGAAGATGAAGACGAATGATTGTTGTAAATTCAAGTCTACTTTGATTAAATGTTTTCGTTTTTCTTCTCCAAATTTATCGAGCCTCATATTTGAGTATCCAAAACTGATTGAGATGTCTTCTAGGAACACTGTCATGTTCATGACGCCAGGATTACCTTTCGTCCCAACCATTGCCGTGACCGTCAACATCTACCTTATCTTCAAGCTCAGTATCCTAACTCTCGTTAGATTTACTGTCTGGATGACGCTCGGTAAGATTATATCAACATCGAAACAAACGCACATTAATAAGTTTATCACCCATTTCCCAGAAATGTACAATCTCCCATCGTGCCTTTCGGTTTCATTCCAGTCTTTCTCCCTGTACCCCATAAAATTTACACCCAACAATAACCTTTACAACTCTAACTAATTTTCAGTCACATTTGCTACCCATTTTTTCAAGTTCTCCCCGAATTTTCTTTAACCAAATGCTTTCAGGGTTCATCATGTACTTCTACTACGGTATCAAGAACAGCAGCCTCGAGGAGAGCACTTCCACTGAGAACGTAGGTGGCGTTGACAATGCTGCCGGGAACATCGAGCTAACTGTAACCGAGCACTCGAAACCCCAACCTTCCTACCCGATGCAAGACTGCAGTGTCTACGAGAATCAGCAGCTCGACGCGTTCGGTCAGCCAGTGTTCGGCAGCACGAATTTCGGCGGCACGCCTAACCAAGCGCAATCCGGTGCTTCTCGACAGCAGCAGAGCCAAGGCAAGGCACTGTTCGTCGCGCAGGATAGCTTCCCGTCTTGGGACGACTAAGCGTAGTTTGCCGATTCCACTTCGGCCCGGCCGAGTTCGAGCCGTTCTTATTGATTTACAATGCTGAATGTATACGACGCGATCCCCGGGCACGACCTTCAGCAGTTACCAGAGAGAACACTTTTGCGTCGCCGTCGCGAGGTATTGTGGCCGACAATATACGGCAATATTAGCGTAATTAAATACCGTAGACGGGGAAAGGGCAACGAAGAAAAACTAAACAAAAATTCGAACGTGAACAAAATACTCGTGCGAAACGAATGACAAGTGACGCCGACGAGATCACTTGAAACGTAAGATGAGAAGCTTACGTAAGATTATAACTTGTTTTCCATTTAACGCGCTTAATGAGCGCGCCCTATAAATTTAGTCTGACGTCATATGAGAGTGTATGTCAATGGATGCTTCTGGGTGAATGAAAGAGGAGTATTTCATGAAGTGAGGCCAAGATACGGATCTGAAGAGACGCTTTCTCGAGTTGCGCTACAACTTAACGAAATATAGTCTTTCCTAAATTTCGTATACCTAAGTATATGTGTATAAATACGCATGGATACGTATGGTGTGCATGTGTATATATATAAATATATTGATACAGTGCTAAGCTTGTTATCTCGTCACAAATGTCCGTTGCGTTATTTCAACTGAATTATTCTGTAAATAGCTGATCGAGGGAAGGAAGTGTTGAAAGCATCGCGCACTTGTATGCTTGTTGAACACACAAGAGTATTTGTACAAATCATGATATTACTACACGTATTTGGGTCGTCCAGATTCCGCGCTCCGCAAAAACGTTTCGTCTCTTGTACTTGCGTTCCAAGTTTTGGCGCTGATTGCAAACACAAAATAGTAACCTGTCTTTATAAACGTGTTCGTAATTTGAACCAACGCGTAAGAAAGTCTAGAGGATTTTCTGGGAGCGATCGAACGATCAAACTTGTAATACGTTCTTTCACTGCGTTCGATCGACAGATTCGATGGTTAATTTTAAATCTGTACAACAAAATCGCTGTCATATCTAAAAATGTACACACTTTAGAAGCAGGTTCTTCTTCAGCATTTTAATGAAAAGAAAACCGACGATTTTTTACAGAGAAACCTTCTTGACGCAACCAGAATTCTTTAACTTTTAAAGACGACGTTAAATATTTTTTGAAATATATATAAACTTATATCAAGTTGAATTTGTACTACTGTTGAAACGTTTTTCTTATCACGCTTTGTTCCCTTTTTTACATTACGGGCAAATAAAAGGAGTTAATCGTATCGCTTATATAAAGACGTCCAAAGTACGCGAAAATTAATTTCACGCTATTAACTAGTTCAGAAATGCACAATCTAGACGCGTAATATTGAGAAGCGAGTTTATTTTCTAACGCGAAAATTGGACTTCGTAAATTGGCTTTCCGTCATAGATTGCGTTTGAAATTCTTTGTTACTATTTGACTCATGTATCTCACATCTTAATGAATCAATTTTGTTCTATTCTTTTTAAACATTTTAGATTATCTCGGTATAATATCATTATCGCGGATGATTATCAGTACAAAGTGTAACATTTTAATATGCCTTTCTTAAATTGTGCACGATTTATAAAACCTTCTATATACATGAATCTAAATGTCCAAGTTTCCGTCTATATAGCAACACAATGTATTAAATATAAATATATAGATATATAAAATATATATAAACACTTATGAGACTACAGTACCAACTCGAAAGTTCGAGAGATCGTTGATATTATGATTACTTAATCGTTACTGTTATCGTTTCATGTTTCACATGTTTATATGATAAATTATTATAAAAATGAACTTAAGGCAATATTATATATAAGGGATTAAGCATGCTTTACAGTACACGTGTCAACTCTGCAAACGCAAGTTTTTGCCGTTTACTTTGCTTGATCAGACAAACTTTTAATTGAGAAATTTACTATTCTTTTTCTCATCTTCCTTTCGCATTTAAACCGACGCAAGTGAACGAGTTTACAAAACTGCTCAAGTTCTTTGACCAGTTTTGTCAACTATTAATTTAATAATACTTGCATATTATTCAATTAATCGTAATATGCAAGAATTTAATAATGCTTGCATATTATTAAATTAATCCCGAACAAATGTAACTGACGTGTTGGAGAGAGTTCTTCCAAAAAAATTGACACAATTACAAATGTACGAAATACGCTCGAAACTTTTGTCGACTTCTACATTCGACAATCGACAAAAGCATCAATCATCCTGATCGCAGTAATAAAGCTCTCTCGTTGATGAATTATTTTACAATATTCAAAGCAATCGCTCCCGTCGCGCAGCTCTTCAAATATTCAATTGCTATCATTACCTGAATTAAAGAATTAATGTAAACCATACTTGACGTCGACTTGAAATATTGAACACCGCTTATTTGAAATTACACGGTAGCTGCAGCTCGTCAACGTTTAATAATCTGCAAGTATGTTGCCTTGCCGCAGTCGTATTTCGTTTTGTCCAAAATTTGACCTACTCGACTTTTTGTAAATATCAGTATTTTTCTCCTCTTCGTGCGTCAAAAGACCGACGTTTACGTTGGATTATGTCGTTTGAATTGTCGCTTGTATATAATGGTAACGATACACGGTTCAACGAACGATTCCTGTATTTCAGCCAATTCAATTACATGTATTAATATAACATTCACGTTGAAGTCTTGAAAACGAAGTGAGAACAAAAATTATTAATCTGTGAAAGAACAGTGCCTGTACCTCAAATGCTAGACGAGATTTAGGGGTTTCGTTCGTTTGGGTTTCCTCGCGGATATTCGAATCATCTAATTGAATTTCAAAAGCAAATATCTAAATGAAGAATACAAAACGATCGTCAACACAAGGTGCAAGTCTAGGTGAAAACGTCAGCAAATTGTAACGTTAAATATCGTGTTAACTGATCTGAAAACATATCCGTGCTCATCGTTAATCCAAAACGTAATACCAATTACGCGACTTGATGAACCACTTCGCATAATGATGATGATATTTTGTGGGTAACCTCGACGTACAGCAGTATTAAAGTGATCCATGTTGCGTGGACGTGTAGCTTTTGTGTAAATAATTGCAAGGGATATTTCTGACAAAGGGTAGAGAAAGACGAGAGGCAAGAGATTTGGTCTCAGGGATGACTGGGATTCGGTTTTCCTATTTAGACTTTACAGTTTGTAACTTCAGATTAGCAAATCGGGTTTTAGACCTCGCAATATATGGTCTCTCGCTTCAAAAGAATACGATTATGAGTCGTTAGTTTCTCATAGGCGTACGCGTTTCAATACGAACTGTGTTCCAACTCTGTCTGTATTATACCGGTGGCTGCAATGAAAGAATATTAGATTTCTCTAAAAATAGATACCTTGTTGTTCCTAACGATCACACTTTGTACATAAAATGTATGGTTCTATTTTATTCGTGCAAAGCGGAAGCGACAAGTTTCCTCGGATATCAAATTTATTGCAAAATAGCTCTTCTAACGATACAGCAAGTTTCAGTCTAAAGCTGCAAGAGTTACACACGATAATAGAGTTACAAACTAATTACGTCACTCAGTCTCATTTCAAACTTAGCATCGGAATATGTCGAAATGTTCGATTCGAATTGTTTTGGACAGTGCACTGTAGAGGAACTTGCGATTATCCGTTAAGATAATTCGCGTCCCGAACTTGCATTACACAGGAAACTATGATCATTTGCAGGCTTGCCGTACAAAATGACTTTTGTCCTGGTAAAACATCTATCTGGCAATTAGTACCGCAATTGATCATTTGCAAACAAAAGAAATCCGCCAGGTTAATTACGAATCAATTCCACAGCATCGCCACGTACACTATCTTGTACATATACAAAACTCGTCTATTTTTATACAATTTAGTTCGTTAAATAGATTTCACGTTTCCAAACTCGTTTGTAAATGTCGCAGAGCAAAGAGAATCTGGCTTCGAGAACGCACAATTCACCGATTCGGAATCCTACGTGAACTTAATAGTGTACAAACGACCGTAGTGTTATTCTCAATTTCAAAACGATCAATCGCGCAAATCAGTAGGACAGATCAGTTCAATTGCGTGCAGGCAACGCATGTACAATTTTCGCGCGGTCGCGCTTGTTCGACAGGTTTTCGGTACCGGACAAAATAATGCATTTTGTGTCGAGTCTTTGTACAATCGTCGTTCGAATAAAGCGAATAAAATTAAACTTTCGGATGCTGAATGTGTCGAACGAAACCGACCGCAATTGTAAAATAAAGCGAAGGGTGGGATTAATGGTGAACACGGGTAAACGAACAATACATATCTTTGCCGTGCTTTGCCGTAGTTATTGTTGTATATGTTAGCATCAATCGCGGAGTCTAAACGATACTTTAACTTGGAAATACTTTATATAAAAAATTACATAAGTAACGATATGTTAGCGTAAATACTGTATTAAGCACGCGTTACGGGTGAGGACATTTCGTTAGATGATTAGTCGGAAATTTTTTTTTTCACTGTGGGTGTAGTTTCCACAGTTTTTTTGTCATTTCGTCGTTAAGTTCGTTTTCGGTTCTGACGAAGTGGAATGAAATTATACAGACATTTATGTGCGACCACTGCGACGTTTTTGCGTTGGTTTCGCGAAGCCAAATTGGATTTTCGTAGAATTTCTACAGTTTTACACGTCAAGCTTTTACGGGGATACTTGTCGTTTAGAACACACTCTGAAACATTGCTTTTGGATCAAAAGGATTCTTTTTGTTTCGGAAGATTTTGATTGCTTTTGAATCAAAACGAATTCCTTTTGATTCAAACGGAAATGCCTTTCTTACTAAAACCTGTATAAACCGTTTGACCCAAAACTGTCTGCGTTTTGAGAACTGAGACAAAAGACAATTTCTTTTGTCTCAGTTCTCCTTTTCTTTCAAAAGGAATCGTTTTTGGTTAAAAAAACAATCCCTTTAACAAAAAAATGTATTCAATTTATTACAAAACGTAGCGTTTTCGTTCAAAAGAATTCTAATTTCATTCGAAAGGTGAGAATTAAAAGAATATTTTTTTGTGGGAAAAGAATATTTTTCTCACTGCATCAACTTTACGTTCGAATATTGTCACCGAGGCATATCGAGAATATTGAAACATATTTCGACGAATAAACACGTATTTTTAGTTCATCAATTGTTTATTCGACTAAACGACAATGCCGATTTTCAAAAATAGAATTCTAATAATGATAATGGCGGTAACTGTAAAAAGACTACGAGCACAGCATTCCAATAATTTGATTGCTAATTTTGTTTCACGTAAATTATTCATGACAGTACCCTAAGGGAACACATCCAATGAATGGATGTTGAATCAACGTTGAATCAACGTTGATCGCTTCAACGTTGTGAAATCATTAAATTAACATCGAATTGACGTTGATTTAATGATTTCACTTTGATTCAATGATTTCTCAATGTCCGCTTAGGTGACGTCAGATCAATGTCGATGTTTTCCCCGTATATAATAATTAGTTCTAGAAAAATTAGTTAGTTTTATGGGAAAAAATTCGACGTCGATTGGGCATTGAAGCGATGTCGATTTTTGACGTTGATTCGACACCTGACTGATATTGATCATCGTCGTCGCATTAACTTTAATCAACAATATATCAATGTTGATTACCGAAGTCGAATCGATGTCCTCTAATGTCAAATAGAGGTTAAATCAATGTCCATCATCGATGTCGAATCGATGTCGCAGAAATGTTACATCGACGTCAAATGAATCGACATCGTTGTCCAGTCATCGATGTCGATTCAACGCCGTATAAATGCTAAACAAATGTCGAATCGATGTTAGGCATCGACATTGATCTGACGTCACCTGAACGGACTTTGAGACATTAATTCGATGTTTATTTAATGATTTCACAACGTTGAAACGATACCCAATCAACGTTCACATCAACGTTGATTCAACATCCATTCAATGGATGTGTTCCCTTAGGGTAAGTATTAATCCGTCAGTGCACTGACTTAAGAAGAACAGAAGATTAGTGGTAGGCGAACAGTGGTTTTCTATTTTGAGCGGGAAGGAAATTGCAAATGTGTAGTTTGTAGACGAGGCAATGAAAAAAGAGAATTCGCAGGCAGACCTTTTTCGCGCAGATTAAGAGGCCTATTATCACAACTATGTTACGTGTTAAATTGTTTCGATGTGCATGTATATACATATTGAAGCTACGGGCAAATGTAAAGTTCGTTATTCTAATTTCAACTAAACTGTTTTTGAGTTGAGAGCGCGTCTGGTTTTACATATCCAGTTACCAAGACATAATCAAATGACAACTTGTTGAACAGGCAACTCATAAAAGTTAAATTTTAATGGGCGACCGGTGCTCTCGCGAAATACTTCCATCGTTATAACGAATAATGACAATGTCTTCTTGTACTTCTATGAATGACAGATTATTTTGCGTCTCAAGTATTTATTTTTGCACTGATAACGCTTTCGTTCTGCTTACGTACCACCGACTGATGAAACTTTGTGGTTCACTGACATTGATTTTCCTCTTGTCGTCCCCGAATATATTTCATTGCGGTCGTAATCGTTTTCACGACGTATTATACGATTTTTAGATAGGACAAACAATTTACATTTGAGGCATCTTCCAAAAACTATAATACTAGATATATAATATGAATGTAGAATCACGAAACTAGAGGTTGCGAGGGTTCGTAAAACGTGCCGTGCTGTTCTGGGTTTCCGTATATAAAACAGAGAACACCGTTTTCCAGCTAATTTTCGATGGTCATCCGCCGATCCAGGATTATCGATTTTCCGTTTGACCTCCATAGGTCAGAGAGCATGAATTCGGAATCTCAAATGCGGTTTGGTTATAATGGTATATATATATGTGTACGACGATTTTTATGATTCTGGATAATATACCTTGTATTTATGGGACATGTCGAATTGAAATATATTGTTTCAGTGCAGACCTGTAATGTCGATTCAATTTTGAAAGCGAGGTATGTGCGAGCATGAGCGAAAGAGAGAGAAAATCGCGGAGTGAGAGAAGGACAGAGGTAGAGGAGGTAGAGAATGCAAGGCTGAGAGAGAAAGAAAGTATCGCTAAGTACGAGGGAAAGAAAACCGAATGACACAGTGTGAATGGCTTGACGAAAAGATGCAAAATGCCGTAATAATTTCATCTTGTCAAAATCATCGATATTAACTTTTCAATCTTTCTAGTCTGTAACATTGAACGTTGTACGCGAACAGTACAGTTTTTATGTAGTAATGATTATCGAAATTTTGCGGAAAGACGTTGTATTGTATTGAAGGATAAGAAAAATTTTCTATGTAATATATATACACTACTATAATTACGTTATTTAATATTGATAAGAATTAAAATAAAATGATTATTCAAAAAAGATCGCCGTTGTTGCTCAATAACGAACATGAAGGGTTACTAGGAAAGTATTTATTGGTCAAAATTACATATTAAGTAAAAATACATCGATAGGGGGAGTGGTGTAATTTGGAAAATTAATTGTACTTCGAAAACAGAGAAAGTCACTTGCGCTGAGTTAACCGTGCAGGTATCCTAAACCGTGACCTAAACCATGACCCAATCCAAGTCCACTGATGCCGCTGAAGCCGTTAAAGCCGTTGTAACCGTTGTATCCGGAGTATCCAACACGAAGAGGAGCAGCATGAACTGGAGCGACATATCCGTGGGAAACTGGAGCTACGTAACCATGGCTCAAGGCAGGGTAGCCGTGGTATGATGGAGCACCAACATATCCATGACCTCCTGCAAATATAATTTATGTTATTGCTTAATTTGTGGATTTTACTTTATTTCTATGAATGTAATATTTTTAAACACTAAGAAAATAATATTTTACGAAAAACAAACAGAAATAAAAAAATGAATTCATGGCAGAATACCTCTGCAGCATTTTTAAAAACTTTAAGTGTTCCAGTTCCAATATTTTATGGAGAACAAGAGAACGCTTCCAAGTGTGCTCCATAAAGTTTAATATTGAAACACTTGAAGCGTTCTGAAATGGCTACACCATTTTTTCCATTTTCACCTAGTGCAACACTATGACATTTTAAAATGTTTCAATATCATTATCCTTTGGATAGGCAGAATACATTTCTATGAGATAGTTAATTTCCTTACAATTAATATAATAATGCATAATTTTTATGCATGATTATATAACATTTTTTTAATTTCATAGAAACAGATGAAAAACCAAAGATTGTTTAGGAAATTAATATTCGTATGTTTATACCATTATAAGAAATATTATAATTATTGAAATTATATTTTTGCAGAATGCAGTTTTCTTTTAACAAGAAATATGCATTTTAATATATTATTAAATGAATAGAATGGATTAAATTATTAAAAATAAAATACAGAGCATATATTATTACCGTAGCTACCGAGTCCGCCAAGGTATCCACCATATCCCAATCCATAAATTCCTCTTTTGTCGACTTTTTTGTCAACGGCCTGGTTATCTTGAGCAAAAGCTGGAGCGGCCACAAGGGCGAAAATAGTGAAGAGAACCTAGACAAATCACATGATCACGTAATTATTACATTGTTAATTTATAATGACGCTAACAAATTTAATATTTTCATTACAATTTATTAAATGTATTAACATACCAATTTTTATTTTGCCCCTCATTTATCCCATTAATTATTTCTTTAAGGGGAGGTACCGGTGAAATTTCAAGTGTATTGTGGAATTAATATTTTTGGGTGATAATAATGTGATATATCTGATATCACAAGACAATTTAAGGGGCACTTAGTACGGCCCTGTGGGGTCCCCCGTTTTAGGTGATCGAATAAATTCATCCAGTGAATTCATCCAGTTTTTAACCAGTGAATATTTTCGAAAAAGCATACGTAAATGTTTAGGAAATTAAATTTTCTACACTTGTTCAATATTTCAAGTCAAAATATTGAAAACTCTAGAAGTAGTAACGTTTTTCCTACCCAAAAACGCCCCAAAATCACTCTTCTTTTAGGTCAAAAAATACCGTTGACCCTCAAATTCCGCTCAAACTCGTTGAAACGTCTCATTTCTATTAAATATGATGATTTTGAAGTTAAAGTTGTACAACTTGTCTTTTTTGGGGCCATTTGACCGTTGGTTGATATGTTGACTCCATCGCCAAAAACCATTCAAATTGATGGAAAAACAAAAACCATTCAAATTGATGTCGAAAAATTGATGTCGATGATAAAATCATCATTTTTCGAGAAAAATGAGACGCTTCAACGAGTTTGAGCGGAATTCGAGGGTCAACGGTATTTTTCGACCTAAAAAAGAGTGATTTTGGGGCGTTTTTGGGTAGGCAAAACGTTACTACTTCTAGAGTTTTTGAGAATATTTTGACTAGAAATTTTGAATACGTGTAGAAAATTTAATTTCCTAAACATTTACGTATGCTTTTTCGAAAATATTCACTGGTTAAAAAGTTGGATAAATTTCCTCGAAAACGGGGGGCCCCCAGGGCCGTACTAAATGTCCCTTAAATTGTATGTGATTTCATATGTATCACATAGTTATCACCCAAAAATATTAATTCTATCATACACTTGAAATTTCATGTTAAGAATAGCACATTACACCACCAGGGAGGAAATTTTACGATTTCTTCATGAGTGCACTTGCGGAACGAGGCGAAGCCGAGTTCTGAAAGAAACGAGTGAGAGTCTAGGGTTTACGTTGGTAGTCCGAAGGACTACCAACATAATCCCTAGATTTTTATGATTGAAGTATAACATTTTCCCTTCCGAGATAAGAAAATATTTTCTTCGAAGGGCTACCAACATATTTTGTGTCGAGGCCGGGAAAATATTTTTTAATGGAGTAGGCCACCTTGACCGCTGAAAAAATAGGTAATTTTCGCGATATTTGTCAGCATTTACAAGTCAGGAGGGTGAATACAAGTCAGAGGTGAATACAAGTCAGGAGGGCGATACAAGTCAGGAGGGTGAATTTTTTAATGGTTTTATTCATTTATATTTTGTCTTTAATTTCATTTTAACGCGCGGATCGCTGCAACCCTGTAGCCGCTGCATCAAGGCGCGCAGTCATCATCCAGTGCGGGATCGGATATAATTAAAAAATAGTTTTTAAAATATTTCTAAAATATTTCTACTATTCATTATTATTACTATTATATTTTTACTATTATTATTACTATTATTTAATATTAAATAATATTTCTCACTGATAGGGAATTCATTGTATTAAACTTAAAAAAAATGGTGGCAAATTGATTAAAATTATATATAATTGGAAGTCTCAAATGCAATTCTGTCTCCATTTTGAATTACACTTTAATACAATTTATTACAATTAATTTTTTTGGTAAAATACTGATTTTTCATTGGTCGCTATTATTTCCAATTTGATCCAATTTATTCATTTGCATCCAAATTGGTAATGTGCTTTCTATGCATTTAGAACGTTTTAATTTGAGTTGAGTTTCTCGGTCGCTGTATAAACAGATATTTTTAAATACATAAGTGTATTATAATTTGACATTAATGGACATTTCATCTGGTTCCTACAATTTACTGAAAAGTCAATACAATTTCATAACTCATCGAAACAGTTTACCAGCATACGAAACACCACCGGTATTCACAAAATTGCTCTGCGCCGAATAGGCAGAGTACCATATAGTTCCAATACTACACAACGTATTGCATTCTATTACACATTTCCTCTAAATTTCCTCATCCTAAAATGTAAAAATACACTCGCCAGGCAAAATGCACACCACACAGTGTAGCTTCACATTCTTTTTAACAGTGCATACACCGTCCCAGCTCATCAAACCACACTTTTCTCCCCGATCCTCCATAAAAATGTCCGCCGAATCTCTCTCGCCAGCTCACCGAAAACCCATCTTAACTCGCCATGACTATTGTTTCGGCGCGAGCGCCTAAACGCGGCAATCCGCTTTTATTTTCCGGAAAGTAATTACGTCTTTACGAGTCCGATAAATCTCGCCCGTTAATCGCCGGCAACAAAAAATCGCCCCACGATTAACAGCGCAGATCATCGGCACGTCCGATGATCCGCAACGAATCTATCACCCGGACCGGCGCGTAGTCTTGACGAGCAGCGCTATAAAACATCGAATCGACAAATGCAATAGTCGTGTATCCCTCGTCTCGGTAGCGCCGTCGCAAACTCATTACGGATCGATCGGGTGAATCGATGCCAGATTCGGCTCGATACGCGTTTCCCGGCTTCGGCGCAATTTCGCACGGGCCCCGAAACCGCGCCAAAACGTAAGCCCTGCGGCGATGCCGTGCGTCGTCTACGTGGACACGTCCGAATGGAATTGAAAGGACGCGGCGTGCATGGCCGCGCATTCATTGAGCGTTACATTCAGCCGGGATGATTAATTAGTTGTCGCGCGTTCCATGTCAGCGTGTCACTCTTGTCACGGCTTTGTCACATCGTACAAACACCGGCTGGATAGTTGCGCCGGGCAAATTGCTTTGTAACCGGACTGCAACAGGCGTGCCATTAATCAATGCTCGATGCATCGCGCCCGCTCCGATACATTCTGCCAATTTCCAAGTCGCGTCCGTCGCTGCCAATACGGCCGCTTCCCGAAATATCGCGCCATTCATTCGTGCCCCGGCATTGTTCGGCGCATTTTTCAGCACTGCCAATGGTCATTTGCGACGCGTTGAAACAATTGCGCCACGTCAGTCACCCGGCACATTGTCACGGATATTGGAGGTCTTATCGACGCTGACTTATTTCGATAAATGGGAGGGTATTTAGGTAGGAATAGGGTATTTCGTACCAAGGGCGCAAAGTAAGTGTTTTCATTTTCCACCCTAGGGCGGAAAATAACCACTTTGCGACCCACATATCGGCATGAAAACATTCATTTTTGTAAGTTACAAAAGTTATCACAAAATTGGTATTCAAGTCGTAAGTGGGAATTTGCTTTTTCTCGCGATTCAAGAAGTGGGAGTGAAAGGAAGGTTTTGAATAGAATAGTGCGATTATGAGAACACGTTTCGATCGAAAACTGAACATAATATCTCGGCAACTGTGGTTATTATTGAGCGTGTAAATAAATACACCTCTATCCGCCCTGGGTATTCCATTGTGTCGAAACTCCGCACTTAAATGTAATACCTACAAGAATTTCAGCGCGAACAATCAATCACTTGCAATGTAACACTCAAAAGGATTACAGATCCCAGGGGTGGCGGAATCAATGGATTCTCTCTCCTCTGGCGTTCGCGCTCGAGTTTCAAATATAAATATCTTTTCAACGGTAATGATTAAAATATTTGTACCCGCTCCCTCACCACGCTTTTCCATTACTTAATTACCGCGATTGCACGAAAAATCGAGAAACACGTGACGCGACGAAAATAGCGTCGAAAATTTGGTTTCCCCGTCTATCAAAAATTTCGACGCCGGCAAGTGTCAAACTTTTATTACATTTTCACAAATTAATCGAGCAGAAGTGGAATGGATGATCACGAACGGTGAAACTTTAATCATGAATTAATAATTCGCCGCGGATCAATATCCTTTCTGCAACTAATCTCACTTTTGTGCCGCGCGAAAGACGTCGCGACGCCTACCTCGCAGGTTCTAATTAACTCCCTCTAATTTCGCTTCCTCCCGGGTCCTGTCAACGCGTATCCAACGACGAGACGTATCCGTCGTCTGGCGTGATCTCCTTGGTTTGAAATCCAGAGGTAGCGACGCGATGAAATTTCTTCGCGTGATAAATATATAATAGCTTGTCACGCGACAAAGCAAAGGAGCGCGCGAGATGGGGAGAGCGCGCAAGATAAGAGCAAGGAAAGGTACGCTACGTGGGCCCTGGGCGGGCAAAGTACTTAGTCACGGCTTTAAAAGACCGCCGAGATCCCCCCGCGTTAGACCCACTCCTTTTTTGTATTTGCGCATTATTTATGCGAGTGGCAAGTACACTCGGCCAAATAAAAGAGATACTAATTAATGTAAGCATTGGCTTCAGGCGAATTGGGAGGGTCAATTTCTCTGGCGAAACGTTACGCCGGGTGCTAATGGACTTCTTTCATTTGCTCAGGAAGAAACGGTTCAAAATGCGAAAATTACCTAATTGAGTTACCAGTGGTTGTTGATGCCTTCAAGAAAATTACTGGAACCAAACAGTGTTTTCACGAGGGATCAAGATGTTGCAGACGTTTTCAAACTGTAGGATCGAATAGAGAACTTGGTCAAGTCACTGTCTTTTATATACTCGCTACGAAAAATGGAAATCTGGATCCCTATCGTGAGCCAGCTTGTTGCCATGCTGATGCCATAACATTGCCATCCAGTTGCCATCTGGTTCTGTCCACATTTTCTTTTCTGCTATGGGTAATCAAGACTTCCTCTTAGACAGCTGAGTTAGAAGATAGATACGCAGTTAGCGATGTCATAATATCTGCACCTACTTCCCCATTTTCCTCTCCAAGCCCAATCCCTCAAGGTTCTTCTACAGATGAATAAAACTGTCCAAAATTTACGACCCGGTAACATCATCGGCATCCATGTATCAACTAATAATTATCATTCGATCGTCGCTAAAACTTGTCCGGGCATTGTGCCGCGCGGCACCATCTTGCGTTAATGTACCTGCTCTCGTCGGCATGTGCTCGTTATGGCCTCGTTACGCACGGCGGCGACACATCCAGCGGCTGCCGGTAAATCCGCTTTTTCCCTGTTGCAACGTCGGGTCAACGCGTTCCTTAGGTAGTCACTCGACGAACCATCGCCCATGCAGACGCGATTTGCCTCAAGGGTGCCTCTGTCGAGCACAAAGCCACCACTCATTGGACTCGTAACTCTTTGAACCGCCGATTCCATCTGAAGAGCATCTCCCTTTCGACCTTTCGCCCAAAGCGTCCCAGTGCATCGGCACACAGTATCGAACAAATGGAGAACGTTCTCCAGCGGCCCTTGACGTCTTCGGCGGCCAAACTCGTGGGAATCGCGTCATTCGATGACCCCGGCGAGGCCGCCGGCGGATCCTCTCTCCTTTAAGACCTCAAGCTGTTGCTAAGGGATTGATGGGGTCGCCATGGCAACCGCGCCGAGGGCCTATTGTTGCACCCCGGGCTCCGCTGCCAGACCCCGCACCCCGCCGCGGCATATTTATTTACGCGCAATGCGGAGCCGCGCATCTTGGCGTGCGTGTGCCGATGCATGTGGTGGA
Organism: Ceratoteleas bidentatus; assembly: GCA_022817645.1. NCBI lineage: Eukaryota > Metazoa > Arthropoda > Insecta > Hymenoptera > Scelionidae > Ceratoteleas > Ceratoteleas bidentatus. The sequence goes on from JABFPB010002158.1 coordinate 17,116, forward strand.
CCGACGCACATGCGTCATATTTATGCATCTATGCCAGTGGTACCAAGCCCCTCGACGCCGGGGCAACGTCCTGCGTTAAAGACGACGGCACAGGGTGTCTTGAGCCGAGTCAAGTGTCGCCCTGGGCTCGTGGGAAATCGCCACTCGAGCGGTCGACGGCCTCTTATTGGCAGGCCGCTAATTTGCAAAACGATACGGAAACTTTCCCGGTACCCCGCCGGGAAAAACAATGCCAGTGGGTCCACCGGACGTCAGGTGCGGCAGCGCAGCGCTTGACCCACTTTCGCTTTCTGCCGGGCAAAAGTAATCTTCGAGATTCGCCGGGGCGCTCGCGATCAAAGAAAATGTTTTCCGCGACAATCACAATGCTGACAGATGGTGCATTGGAGGAGCTCGCAATTAGCATGTATCTTTAATTGCGACGCGGATAAAGGGCTGCGAGGGGAGGTTCAGGTGGGTGCGGGATAAGCCTCGCGCACTTTCATCCGGCGTAATTAAAACCACGGCGTCGTCCTTGCGGGGGACGTGTAATCGCACCGCAGACCGCGAAGACAAGAGACGCGTACCCCGCGTGTGCGTTTCCTTATAACACGCGTGTTGTTGTGAACGCGGCCCGCGAGTCCGATGATTACCCCGCGTTATTAACGACGCGAATGCGCTTTTTGCAGCGGCCCCCCGCGTGCAGCGGTGTGCGTGCGCGCATTGTGCGTTGTTTCCCAATTTCAAGATGAAAATACGACGCGGGATTGGCGCATTGTCGCGAAATGACGTACCGCTGAATGGCGACGAATTCGCGACAGTGTAACTTCGGCTCGCACGGGCGTTATACTCGAAAAATTTGCTCGAGTGCAGTGGGAAATGCGCCGGCTTCGTGGAACAATGATGCGGCGAATAATCGCGTTGCCACCGGGAAAGGGAAACGGGAATATTGCTATTGATTCCAGGAGGTAAGGAGGTTTTGAAGTGGGAGGGAATCAAATCGGCGAGGTATCGTAAATAATTTCGAGCGCATTCAAATGCAGTCGATAACTTAAAAACGTTGTTTCCCACCATTGAGGGGCTTTCGGATATTCACCAGGTTGGAGTCATAATCGGTTTTAAAAGATTCGAAGTCGAAGGAAATGTATCCTTGGGAAGCGTGGTGCGCCCGATCCCATCAACTTAACTTGAAGAGCCCCGGACAATGGCGCTTTAATGTACGTACCTGCGTGCGCTTGCAGAAAAAGTTTTTAACGATGCAGGGGACCGGCACATGTGCAGCTTCGGAATTAATTTAGTCGCGCGAGTTCGACGTTTCCGTCTTCAAAACGGGATCTCGAAAACAATCGGCGACTTTACGGAGTCTCCTGCGTTCTTGAGTATAAATTATTTTGATCGTTGAATGATCTTTTCGTGACAGTCGCAGAAAGCTAGGAAATTGGACTTTATTATTTTATTCGCATTGACCGTTCTCTGATGGATCTACGATCTACTTTGGAATGAAGGATCATTTTTTTGTGCGAACGTTCTGCAATAGTTCTATGATCACACTAAGAAGCTCTTATTGGTCGTTCCATATTTTTCTATGATCGTTTTATAATTCAAGAATATAAAGTAAAATGTAGGTAACATTTGCCTGTCGATCAATGATCGTTCTATGAAAAAGCGTTTTTTAAGTTTTACCAAGTAATTTTATAACGATCGCGGAACGATCGCAGAAAAATCGCAGAACAATCTTTCTGCGATGTGTTTCATATTTGTTATGTTTTATCTAATAATTTCGAAACGATAGTAAAATAATCGCTTCAACAAATGTTTTATTGCTTAGTTTTCTGGGACCGTCGCTGAATGTACGCTCGTTAACTCTTAAATCATTTTTACTCTAGATTTGATTACGTTTTTCGAAGCACCTCTTTCGCATTATTCCCGTCACGCGACAGTCAACGGAACAAATTTTGATTACAACGTCTAATTAACAAGTTCTTCGCGAAATGAATTACGTTAATCGTAGCGCCCTTTTAACGCCGTCTTCCCTCGCGCGCCAGACGCTCGTTCGCAATTAACTCGAATTTCGTAGTTTTCATCGGCGCAAATAAGTTTCAACGGAAGAACGAAATTATGTAAAACCGAGGGCGTTACAACTTCGACAAGAATAATGCCGTCGCAAGCGGTACACGTAAGACAATGCCAAGGCAGCACCCGGCCCCGTAATACGAGTGGCGCGCGTATAAGTAAATACGACGCGAAAACGCCGAGTCTCGACGGAAAATGGTTTTATGGGACCCGGCGTTGTCGGCCGTGTTTTCATGCGAGCGCATAAGTGCAACAAAGCGCGACTCTATGCCGAAGCGTAAAATGTCTGCGTAAAGCGCGCCGGGGATAAAACCTAACCCCGTTAGGTTTACAGTCGGAGGTGTAAGGATCCGCTTATTTATGAATATCGCGGCCCTCGGGATTCACCCCTTTTTCGGCGCGGTAATTCTCGCGGCCATCTGGGCGGGAACGCGGCCGAACGACGCTCGTAACTTTTTCGCGGGAATTACGAAATTAACGCGCCACCTTGGCAGGGTGGCTCTCCGCCGAAAAGCCCGCGCGTTTGCGGCCGCAAAGCAATAATCGTGAACGTCAAATTTAACGTCTAGTTCGCTCGATGCAATCCATTAGATATTGCTCGTAAAGAGACATCCTATCTCGTGCATTTGCTCCGCGTGTATGGCCGTCGTATACGTGGTGGAATATTATGTATCTGGTTTGAAGATGAGAACAATATGGCACCATTGACGCAGGGGCGGCGAACGGGGAGGGCGCAATGAGAGCTCGCGATGAAAAGTCGCGTTTCGCGCAAATAAAAGCACGCCGCCGAGGAACGGCCGCGACACGACATGCGTTATAAGGCGATCGAACGCGCGCGGATCGAGCAATAAATAAAATAATCTGCAGGCCAAGTTTACGGCTTGCTACGGGTAAGATAAAGATTGAATTTGTGTTATTGTTATGGCACGGCGGCTTCTTGGCGCTGATACAGATCAAATGTGGCATTTGTTGGGATAATGCAATGTCCGATTATGGGGCGACGAAGTTTACGTCACTGTCTACGGCTTTTAATGAAATTCTCGGTGATGGATGCGTGGAATAGGTTGTATATTTTTATGAGGACAAGATAAAGGGTTATTTGTTTGGCTTTATAAAACATAAAGCTTACTTTTCCGAGTGAACCAAAAAATTGTCATGTATAAAAATTTGGTAGAACTGTCGAAAAAATTCTATCACGTTTTAGATTTAAAATTCACTTCAAGATCTGCCTGTGAGTCAAAATATTAGTTTTAAATGGATATTCATAATTTCATTTATCGAGTGAGAATGAATGATTTATTAAACCTTTATCCCGGGACCAATTTTTAGTTTTTTTTTAATTTTCACTTTTTCAATGTATAATTTACAATTTGTTCTGACTAACCATTATATTACTTTTAAACTATTTATCTGACTTTTTCCACCCTTTTCAAGCTTCAATAACATTAAAAAGAATGTTGTACATGATTCTTTTTAACGAAATCCTGAGTTTTTAAATGTTGCAATATTGCAACATCCGTAGATAAAAGGTTAAGGAGAGATAACAATATAGAAATGATTTGATGAAAATCGTTTAAGGGGTTTCCTCCAATCAGGATCGACGTTTTTACGTTATTTTTGGAATTTTTTTCTCCAAAATTAATATGCGTATAAAAAAAAACAAATTAGTACCTTAGAAAGATCTGTATTTCGGCTTCATTTTACAATTTTTTCAAAATAATTTTTTTTGAAAATTGCGGAGAAATAGCCATTTTCTAGGAGCACCTCTCAGCGGAAGGGGTTTGCGGTGGACACGATATCTCGTGACCCGCATATCTAAAACAAAAGACAATAATGGGTATCGAAAATATATTTAAAAAACTTGCCCTTGAACGAAGGAAATTGAAATGTATAGATTCAAATCAAAATGGCGGCTGTCTGAAATTGAAGGTCACTTTTTGACTTAAAATTTGGTTGTTTTAGCGTGCAAAAAAATAGTAATTTTTAATAGAAATGAAATTCCTTCGTTCAAGGGCGCCAACATTTAATTTGCTAGAAGTATGTCAAATTTCATCGAAATCCGTTGAAATGTTTGTCTGTAATCGTGTCCACCGACTTGAAAAATGTCAT
>JABFPB010002159.1:0-21274 GCA_022817645.1 Ceratoteleas bidentatus
CGGTGGTAAACATGTGGTGCGAATGTGGTAAACTGGTGGTACCACTGTGGTACCACTGTGGTACCACTGAAAAATGTCTGGTTGTCTGGGTATTAAATGAAAAAAAAGAAAATAAATTGAATGATTAAATGAAAAACGTAAATGAACACAACAATTGTTCAATTAGTTAAAAAAAGAAAAATAAACTTTGTTTGTGTTTAGAAAACTTAATGTAGTGTATTGTTTCAACAAATCAAGGGTTCAATTCTCGCAGTAGCATCTGAGTTTTATTTATATATATTTTCAAACGACCGATTGTCAACTTGCTACAGCGGTGGTGTTTCTCTTATTAGTTTCCCCTGACAAATACTGAATTCTCCAATGTTGTACCAATACGTCTTCCATTCCTGGGTTCTTGCAGGCACATAATCCCTCCAATAGCACATAATCCCTCACCCCCATTTCTTCACAATTTACTCACCGGCCCACTTCAAGACAAATCGGATGAAAACAAACACAGCCGTTGACAAACTACACGTGTGCCAGTCAGTAGTTTGAATCGTTTGAATCGCCGGAAACCGTGGCACTGTGAGTGAGAGGGCAGCACATGGTTTCCCCGTTGCGCAGTGAGAATGCACCTGAAGCGCTCGCATCATTCAACGCACCCGACAAAGGCTGCGACGATGTCGAGGATGTGTCGTGCGTGCGCGTTTCGGTCCGCTGATCCGCCGTCGTCCGCGAATCGCACGCGCGACTGCTGAAGCTCCCCCGGTCGCAGTGTTTCGCGCGGCCATCCGCGCAGTGCCGCGCTCCCCCGCGATTTCCCCCGTGATTTCCGCTATTACGCCGTCTTTGACTACGTTTGACAACTCGGGTGCGCTCACTCTTTGACCCCGCGGCTGCGATACGCGTCGTCGTCGCAATTATCCTGTTGCGGCGATCCGCCCAGTCGCGCGATTACGTGCTCTCGCGCCGCCAAACACGACGTGCGACACACACTCTCAAGGTTACCAGCACAGAGACAAACTTCTTCGAGCGACAACGCCGACCATTCTTTGTGTCCGCTTTGCCGTTCGCTTTGTTGTTGTTCGTTTTTCCCCCCCGAGGAAATTGATTACGGCACTCGACTTTTCGTCGCGCTTTTTTTGCCGCGTTTATCACGCTAAAACCTAACGATTGCGTCGCTTGTTTTGCTTTTGATAGGTCGCTCGTTTGACGTTTTGCCTTTTCGGGTTTGTTTGTTGTTCTTTTGCGATTAGCGTCAAATTAGTGTGGATACAGCTTTTGGACGTGATTGTTTGGTCTGCCGGTTTGACAATGGAGGCATTGTATGGGTTGTGATTTGAAAGTAAAAGTAGGAATGCGGATGGAATGATAAAAAGGTGATTAAATGCGAGGTTTAGGAGAAGCTTGTTTATTAACTATTGATGGCACATGATTCGAGTGTAGTGATTTGAGTGATTGCAGTTTATGGACTGTGATGTCGCTGTTTTTAAGATTATGAGTTTGACAGCAGTGTGCGTCAGTGTAATGTAAACAAAGTGAAGACGCGGATTGACAAGTCTGGATTTCGGCAAGCGACGATAGATTCGCAATGTTTGACTTGCAATGATTAATTGAACAATCATTTGAATTAGTGGTTGGACGATTGTGAAGAATTAGTCAGTTTGTTTATGTTAATTAGAAAAATTGATCTGTTTTTCTTTTATTTGTGTCTGTTTATTTATTGACACATTAGTTACTGACGCAAGCAGCATCATATTTGAGCAATAAGACATGTTTTTATATAATTTACATTAATGAATGACAATGAGCTGTGCTGTAATAAAAAAGCAAGTCTACATTCTGCTTGTATTAGAAAAAAATGGACTAAGTATACAATAATAATGCAGTTTCATACTGAACAAAATAAAAATTGTATTAGGATTCTAACATTTGTCTTAATATAACAATTAAATATAAAAATAGTTTTTAAAGCATTTACCATATTATATATATTATTGTTTAGACCATTCATTCCCATTAAAGTAATATAACAGAAATATTTTTACTAATGAAAGGCAGGAATTTAAGCATTGATTCATTTCGATTTAATACTTAATACTATTTGAAAATATATTAAACTCTATCAGTGATAAACATTTTTTCGTATCTGAAATATCTTCCAAGTATTTTTGTCAAACAAATATTATAGAAATATTATACTTCTAAATATTATAGAAATATTTTTATTGAACATTATTAATCGCTAACAAAGTATATCAAACTAGCAACAGCCAAATAACAGTTTAAAAGAACCTGGGAAATTGAAGTCAGGAGGAAATATATTTTCTTGATCATGCTGTATCCATTCCCTTCAACTTTAAAGAAAGTAACGATCAATAAGAAAATGTTGAATCATACCAGCATACGCAAAATGTAAATTTATTAGCATCATTTGCCAGTAACCAGTTTTCTCGTAGTACGAAGATATCGAACTTCTCTATTTGATTTTTGACCAGAATTTAATTCTCCTTATGCACATTTTTTAGACTACTGTAAACTTTACTTAACTTGAATTTCAATGCTACAAGCCAAGTTGCAAAGTTTTCCAAACTCAAATGTAATCAATTGAAATGAACTTTTGATACAAACAAACATTTGAACATCAGCTTAAATTAAAGAAATTAAAGAATCACTTTCTTCTCCAAGGCAGGTGAATCAACGTACATCAACATTTTGAATCTTCAAAAATATGGTCCCTTTTTTGGAACAGTTTGAAAATAAAGTAATGGCAGTGGACAAGTTAATCACTAAGCCAAGAACTTAAACGAAGCAGGATGGGTGGGACCAGGACATTGCTAAGCGTGTTGCTCGCCATAGGATTTGGCAGCAATGGTGCTTTTGGTGACATTTTAGTGTTTTCGATAAGAGATCAGCACCAAATTGAAGGCGAGTTCAGGGATATGCCAGCTAAATTTGGTGAACCCATTCCATCTGAAGGGATCAAGGTGAGAGAAATGAGATTTACTGAAATATATTACCTTATCAATTGAAAACACATCTGGACTATTTATAAATTTGTTCATTCTTTTATGCAATTATTATACTTCAAACTCAACAATTTAAGAATATTTATCTGTATACCTTCTTTAATTACATTTTAATATACTATTTATGTTAAACTTACTTTTTATATTTGTTTTATTTATATACTTTTTCAAATCAAATTAAAAAAGTTAAATTTTGTGAGTCTTGAATAACTCTGTTTAATGATTTTAGGGCCTGGTTGTATATGCGGATCCACCGCATGCTTGCCACGATATCAAAGGCCCCCCAAACGTGACGAACCGTGCGGAAAACTGGATCGTTTTGATAGCAAGGTTCAATTGCACCTTCGAAGACAAAGTCCGCATAGCGCAGAAGGCCGGATATGACGCTGTCATTGTGCATAACGTTAATAGCAATGAACTAGGTAAAATCTAGTTAATCTTCCCGTACTGAATCAAGCAGAAAGATCAAGCTGCAGTTTTCATATATCTTTAATAAGCAACACTCTCATCTTAATTTTTCAAAACTCACCATGAAATCAGAAAAACTATATTTCATATAAATTATGGACATTCTGCCAGATAACATATAACTAATAAGAATATTTTAATATACTGAGAAGAAATGTGAGTAATAAATTTAATAACTGTTTAGAATAAACAATTATTATAATATATGTAATTTACTAAAAATGGCCTAAAGACACACAATGGATTGCAAAATTGTGACCGCGTTTATAGAGAGGCAGATAATCGGTCGGGCAATAACAATAAGTGCGACACGACTATGGGAGTGTTGCAATCAACTGTGGCTTCGTTATCAAACGAGAAGATGCGAGTGGAAGGAATAACGTATATTACTGTCTTGTTTGCAGAGCCAATGTCGACGAAAAATTCGGTCGGTCTATTAATACCGTCTGTGTTCGTTAGCGAAATAACGGGCTTGATCATCCACGAGAACTACTTATACGACCGGCTCTACTTCGTCCTGATCAACGACGACTTGCCGTTCAACATCAACACGCACTTGCTGCTGCCATTCGCGATAGTCGTTGGCATCTGCTTCTTAGTGATGGTCATATTTATGGTACGTTTTACCAACTTATCGCAGACTGACACACTGCTCGATTGATCTCTCTTTCTTCTGCTGAATCGATCGATAAGAAACAATATAATCGCCACAAGAAACGATTTGTAAGAATCGCGAAGACGCGAAGCGGATGACGAATAATTCATGAGAAAGGGGCAATCGGTCGGCTGGAACGGTTGTTGGTCATTGGGACACCCAGTGAACCAAATAGTCCTAGAATTGGCCAATATTTGCCCAAAGGAGTTTATTTGTTCAATTATTGGTTGTTTCTTGCCCCATTTTTGACCAATTTCGAGGCAATCCCACGTTTGGTTCACTGGGCAGTTATATCGAGGATTTGTTGACGGTGTTAACGAATAACTTTTGATGACAAAAGCATCAACAATATTGCAAATTAACAAAACTGCTCATATTAAAAACTCGTCATCGAGATTATTTTTCCTAGATTACGAAATGGAAGGTGTCTTATGATTAATTCGGAAACAATTTTTTCATTGATCATTTCTCATGCAAAATCTCTTATTGGTTGATTCATTGCAAATGTTTTGTTCCTTCGGAACATGGACCACCGGTTATTCATAATGCTGGGTTCGATTATTTAATAAATATCGATTAAATCGGTTTACAGGTCGTGAGGTGTATAAAGGATAGGCGAAGGCAGCGCAGACACCGTTTGCCGAACTCAAGTTTGAAGAAGATTCCAACGCACAAATATACAAAGGGTGACCCGTACGAGACATGCGCCATCTGCTTGGACGATTACGTGGAGGGCGAAAAATTACGAGTGTTGCCTTGCGCGCATGGTAATTGGCACGAATGATCATGACAATAAGATAAAACATTGGTTATTCAATCGTTTTGCGCTGAGATACGCAAGTTATGAAAATCGACTAGACGTTTTTCGCGCGGATGTCGTCGCTGTTGAACAAAACGCTCTATTCATTCTGTATTACATGCATGAATTTTATTTCAATGAATAGTAGAAAATGGAGCGAAAAACGAACAGACAAATATAACTGGTCTGAAGATTATCAGTGTCAAAGATGTTTAAAAAAAAATGTTTTTGCCTATTAAGAAGGTCATTTGTTTAGTAATAATGACAATTTTAAAGGCTGATAGATTAGTAGGACGTAAAAATAATAATATTATTATTGTTATTATACATAAATTGACGTAAATTAAACAATTACCTTTGTATTCTTTCAGCTTATCACACCAAATGTATTGACCCATGGCTTACCAAGAATCGACGGGTTTGCCCCTGTTGCAAGCGGAAGGTTTTTGCGGCTGATGAGCGTGTCATCACTGACAGTGAATCTGATTCTGATGTCGATGACGCGACACCTTTGATCAGAAACGTTCATGCGGGTATGTTGCTTCAAAAAGTATTCTATTAAGTTTATATGCTTAATGCAATTTTGTAGGTGAGGATGTTAAAAGAAAATGTGTATGTTTCAGGAACTCAGGGTGGTACTTTTACACCACAACGAGAAAATCCATTTGTGTCGTCATTGCGTAGATCTGTCGGAAACTCGGTTGTCTCTGGCTCAGTATCGCCGACTCTGCCATCTGATGACACTGACAGCTATAATGACGAAGACATTACTACTCCTCTACTTACAGTTTCCGATAATCATAGTATAAATGGTACGGGTATATTAGATAGCTTGTTTATCTTTTCCTTAACTGCCATGATCATGATCTCTTTGTTAGCTGATATTATGTTTCAATATTTTTTGTACAGAATTAGATTAATTTAGCTACACTGCTTAAATTTATTAAATTTGCCCAATGCAATAAAGATTTATCATGTTTTATGAATTTTAATAGTAGCTTTCTTTTGTTTTACACACTAATTCACTTATGTGTTTTTATAAAGACTATCTTTGCTATATATAACATATATACATACGTTGAACTGTAAAAAAGTGTGACATCAGTTTTCATTAATTTGTGGAAATAATGATATTGGATCATGTGCATCAAGATATGTAAAAATCTTAATGCAGACGTTACAAAAAATTAATTCCATGCAAAATGTATGTAATTTATTAAGCAATAATTAATATTATTTTACTTAATTGGCATGTTTTTGTATTCATTGGTGTATTATGTCTAAATACTTAAGCTCGTCAAAAATACTCACAAACTTACGGAATCACTGTTACATAATTCTCTTGTAAATTACATAACAGAGTTTGAAAATCATTCATAATATCTAATAACATTTCTCATGAATACTTTTGATGTTTATAGCGATCTTTAAATATCGTATAATGTGAAATTATAAATATTCCACAACTGATACGGTTAATTATTGTGCCCTTTGAAAAATAATTCTGCTTCTCTAATGCTCAGTCATTTAAGCTGATAAAATAATCATAATTGATTAAGAAATGAATTGAATTGCGAATGTCAAAATGACCGCTCTATTTTCAACTTAAGGAGAACCATCCGAGCTGGAGCGATCTGTGAGCAGCACGAAGCCACACACCGTGACCTTGTACGGTGACGGTCAGGAGCGAACTTTGCCGATTTTCCACGTGCTGGAACGCGTGGCCAGGTCATCGCGAGTGGTTCGTGTCGAGCCGCCTGACTCAAATGCTCCGGCAACCTCGACGGCCGATCGATCATCAGCGTGAATGTTTTACGACTGACTGCAATTCTTCGTTACCAAAATCTCGCAGTTAACGAAAAAAGAAACAATCTCTAAACCAAGATACCTTCGCCAAGATACCTTGACATATGGTTAGCCGACTGACGGTTTTCCTGAACAATTTCCCGAGGAGAAGGCGAACCATTTTCTCATGTTTTTGCACTTTGAATCAATTTATCTGTTTGAGTATTTGCGAAAGATATGGTAACAGTGATAGGTATGACAATGTGTGGTCAAAAAAGTGCTGTCGTAAAAACATTTTTCAAGGAAATCTCGTTTGTAAAAAGTAGTGTGAGCGTGAGTGCGAGGACGGATGAATGAATTTGTATTATCGGATACTTTTTTACCGCTCACTCTCGTGGACGTCATCGTTGGACATGAATATTGAGCATCTCGATCGACTTGGATGAACTTTTGCCAAGAATGGGTTGAACAAGTACGGGGCACGGCGAATCTTTGATCGTCTAATTTTATTATAGATTGGGTCAATTGGCGTGATACGTAATAATCGACGCTTTAGAAAGATTCATTTGAACATGTAAAAAGCTATGTAAATAGTTTCTCGATGAAAGCAGTCTGTTGACGGTTGTACATTTGAGACAGGCTTATTTTTTATTTGTTGTATACCAAAAGTCGATTAAACAACTGTTAAGTCTATTGTTAATATTATGTTATAGCTGAGAAAATAATATATTAAAACAATAAAAGTACATTGTATTTATAGCCATGGTGTATATACAATTCCTTGTATCATTTCAGCTATTTAATTTCCGTAAGTGAAAGAAATCATGACCACTTGACTTCTGCTTCAACGAATTTTATTACTAAAATACTATCTTCGTTCATGTATAATATTATATAATAATGCATTTGAACGTGTAAATAGATTAAATTGCACGCAAAAATCATCATTAAGCAAAAAATCACATGCGTCAGTCACGGGCAGATCCGTACATTTTTGGCAAACGTGTAGTTGAAAGATACTTTTGATGTCCGCTTAACCCTTTAAAGCCGAACGGGTCGTTGTTAATAAATAAATTATTGTTTTTTACAGATATATTTTTAAATGATCCTAAAATAAAACTGAATATTATTATTAACCGTGAACTGCTACTTCTAAAATGTACCGCTACAAAAAAAAACAAAAAAAAACGTATATTATGCAGGTTTTTACCCTTCCACACTTCAAATTATATCCATCCTTTCAATAAGGAAAGGGTTGCGGTCTTAAAGGGTTAATAAATTCTAAGGGACATTTTCCTTTTTCTCGCAGTGTAAGTTAAGATCAGGGTAATTTAAATACAGTTCAAATAATTTACAATTACGTGCGTTGTTATTTACAATTGTTCATTTGTCATGATTGCGCAATTTGTCCGAATTCATATGTACAATAGAATATAAAATTTTGTCTAAAGGTCCCCGGTAAAATTTGTTCAACAAATTTCCTCTTTTCCACAGCAGTTAAACTTTCAACTTCATTTCAAATGATAATCTTTTATGTTGGACAAGTACATTATAACATGTTCCTGGGTTATGGCCGCGAGTTCTTTCAACCATTCGTCGAGAACAATTGCAGAGAGAACTACATTTTGTACATGATCGACTTCCGTCAAATTATCCCAGGAAAATCTGTAAATTATTTTATATCAGTAATTGTGTAAAGATTTTTAATCAATCTGCTAATGTACATCAATTAAAATGTACGTTTTACCTATATTTGTTATCATCTAGACTCTGTGTGTAATCCATGGATGAATTTGACTGATTCAAGCTGTCCATTATGCTGGAACTACCTAGAGACCTTCTAAACATTTGTGTCAAAGACGAAGTTAAGCTCCTCCTTTTCGGTTCACCTGAAATTTATATAATAATCATTAGCATCGCAGTTTACAATTAGAGACTAACATTATTAAACATTGCAGGCTTAAAATACTTCTTGAAAAGGATTCACTTGGAACAGAGTTTCTGTGAGACGTTTGTTTAGACGAATCAGAAACGATTTTCCGAGCGTTGATTAGTCGGTCTTCTCGGCGAATCAAAGCTAGCCTTCCTTGTTCAATCAAAACATCCACGTCTTTGTACTTGGACAAAAATTGGTCTATTTTGTGTTTCAGGGTTGCCAGAATCTAAAACCAAAACAAATAAAAATAAAAAACAAAAATGAAATTATTTAAACAGCTGTTTACTTGAATTAAGATTATCTTTATCGTGTTACTATGAAAGTTATGAAAGTACCTGAAACAACCATCTAATACTCGGTTGAAAAACAATCGAATGGTTTAATAGAAACGATTGCAACAACGGTTGTGGGTAAATGGCTAGTCTGCTGATGAGCCCAGTCAGGTGAAAGTTGACATAAACGTCGTTAATAGTCATGTCCTCCAACTTTTTTAAAACAGTATCTAAAAACAGGCCCACATTTGGCTTGCCCTCGAACACTTCGTGCGAGTTGAATTGGGAGGGATCATTCTTCTTTGCTGATCTCATTCTGGATTTAGACTCCTGAAGAACTTTGGCTTCAAAGTGCCTGATGATTTCATCCTCTTCCTCATCATCGCGTTTCGAAGCGAAACTCTCGTAACCGCTACTGTCAGAAATTGGACAAAAAGTGGAGTTGCTTTTCTCCGTGTTTGAGCTTGTCGAAACAACGTTTGATGTATTAGAAGTACTTGACTCAGGCTCGGGCTCCTCATCCAACTTATCAATCGGCTCAGACAAGAGTTCTGCAATATCGGCATCCAATTGAGCCTCTTCCTCAAGACTCAAAGCAGCACAACGACGATTCTCTAAACCAAAAGTTGCTTCGTGATCATGTTCGCTATCAATTTCTGATCCTATTTTCGAAGATACATCGAGATCTATGAAAGACTGAATACTTTCTAATACTTGTTGCATAGATGAGAATTCAAACATTGGAGATTCGCGAAGAAGTGCTATTTGATCTGAAAAAAAAAAAATGAATAAATAATGGTTACTCAGATGCAGTTACGATTACTAATAACGAAATTTGTCAGTTTTCCTAAAGTAATTTAAGATTAGTGTAAGAAGTTCATAACAGTTTAAATAAGCATCATCTGAATACAATGTTCATCCAATGTAATTATCTTACTTTTGGACTCGCCGTTCTGCATCGCTTGTTCACCCTGAGTATTTGGTGGTTCCCCATCATACCTATTCGACCAATGCGAGCACGCCAATTGGCATGCCGCAATTTTCTGTCGGGCATCGCACAAGTAAGCGTGGTAATTGCCATAGAGGCTACTTTCACAGGCATTTCGATTGATTATCAAAGATTGTGGCGAATTGACGTTGACAGGAAGACTTGTGGCTTTCGAGTAGTTGCTGCCAGGTGAGGTTGGCTTGCTGCGTCTCCTTATAGGATTCATCGGAGTATTCGGAGAATCCGAGTCAAACGGCAGCGATGCAGAACAACAGTTGGGCGTCAATGACAAGAATCGTTCCGCGCTGCGTCCAAATGGATCTACATCCCGTAACCGACGGCGCTGCGAAAGCATCACGTGGGAACACGGACTCAGGTCTCGCAGGCAAAGCTCAAGCATTACGTCCTCGCAGTTGAGGTCGACTAGAGTTTCAAAAAGTGCCAGCGTGACAATGCACAATTGCTAAAACAAATTCAAACGATTAATAATACAGTTACATTTTGCATTTTCGTCCAAATTAATTTTAGCTGTTTTTTTTTCTGATTTAGTTCAATTTAAGCTATGAATTGTTAGTACTTGAAAGCCTTCTCGATTTAATTTTACGTTTCTTCGCCAGTATCACTTTCATGATTCTTACTCTGGATCTTGACAATATCCGCTGAATGAGCACGTCTAAAACCCTGCTGTCGTCGTACTTGTATTCCATGAGAAACCTCAAAAGCGAGTGCAATAAACCGGGTTCTTGAACCGACCGAATGAAAAGGTCGAAGTAAGCAGTAGATGCTATCAGCTCTTCTTCTGTTGTCTGAAAATCATTTAGAGTAAGTGAATGGCGTATAATTTTTTTTTTTTTTAATGTCAGTCAGTGAAGCACCTGCAGTAAGAGCGCTGGACCCATGACTTGCACCAAAAATCCATGATACAAGTACTCGTGCAACATTTTTGTGACCGACGGATGGGCAATTTGGGCGACCGCGTTACAGAATTCGAGAGAATTGACAAATTGTAATAGTTCCGGTACATCGTTAATGTCGTCAGTGGTTAGCCTGTGCCAATCGCTTGTGTCAATTTCGAGTTTTCGAGGTAAGGCCGAATATAATCCGTTCAAACCTGTTGCCAGAACCTACAATAATTTCCAATCGATGATATTATAAACCAACATAATCTCCCTCCATCGGTTGTAAATCATATTAAGAATGTAAATCATATCTACAATATATATTAAAATTAATTTTTTAATAATCTCAAACTAACCGGACAAACGTCTGACACGTTTGCAATGTATGTCCCAACGTCATCAATTTTTTTAGACAGGGACATGCAAAGCAGCATTGCATCTCGAGCTTGTTGACCCATGTCGCCGGCAGTATGAATGTGAGGTATCAAAAGATTAAATATAATGAACCTGGAAATAAGAATAAACAAACAGTTCTATTAAAAATCTTAATACATTCAGTATCTAAGACGTATTTGTTTATAAATATTAAGATGTTTCATGCAATTTCAAAATAAGGTGAATTCTTACGCATTCCTCCCCGACACTAGAGGCTGGAAGAACAAGTCTAGAAGTGTCATATTGTGCATCAGAGCGACACATAGTCTGTTCAGTAACGTGACCAGACGTTTTTCTAGTTCTGCGGAAAGTATTTCCGTGGCGCAGTCCTCTAACAAACGTAAAAGTGGCCGCGCGACAGGTTCGTGAGCCAGTAGCGCGCCATTGTATGAGACCAGTAAACTGTATAATTTCATCTGTTCCATTCTTACAGAATGTTTGTACCTGCAATTGTACAGTTCAGTCCTTATATATGCTGTTGCAATCATACTCATGCAGATTAATTTAATAAAATGTCAATAGAATAAAATTTGCATCAAAAATCGAATTCATTTGAATAATCAATCTGAGCAGTAAACCTGACTTTTATTTGAACAAGTGCGTTGGTGATTCCAACCGATTTGTTCTAATTTGATTATCGATAAATTATATATATAGAATTAAATATTTTTATAAAACACACACTATATAAAAATAGAATTGATAGCAATACCTTCCAGCTAATGTGCTCCATTCATATATTTTTCCTAACAAGTTTTCGCTTAAAAGATACTCCAGGCATGGAGAATGAGAGGGGCTTGTACTCTTATGTGAGTCTAAGAATGTACATTTTAATTCTATCAGCAGAAGTGTGGTCATGCGATCTATGTGATTGACTACGCCCAGAACATCATCCTGTGCTGGAAACCCATTTGGGGGCTGAAACGTGTTAAACGTATTTATAATTCAACAAATAATACATGATAAATCCATTAATTTTTTAATAAATAAGTCAATTACATTTCAACATTAAATGTCAGTGATTAGTTAGCTGGATTCTTTAGAAAGGATTATGACATTTTAATTGATATTTATATATCTATCAAATCACTTCATTGATTGCTTCAGTTTTATTTAAAGACATACTTGTGACTGTAAAATAATATCATGACTCTGCTGCCAGTGCTCACGAAAGCTATCGTAACAAGCCGTAGGATCGACATCCTTTGGCGGAGATTCCTCTTGTGTACGCTGTGAGCCAAAGCTCGATCTCAGTGGGCTGTTTAGCAACCAGCTCATCTCTGGAAGCTCTTCAAATAGATCATACGTTTCCTTCCAGCTCCAATTTGTATACATAAATGTTTGTTGAGTTTCTGCCTTGTCACATTTAAGTTTCAACTTCCACCTGGAACAGACAACCATTTAAATATCTGCCCAATTAAATAATTTGAAATTGGATGTAAGAGTAGCTTACTTGCAACAAAAAACAAGACATTACTCCACTCACAGAGAAAACTGAAAAAAAAAAAATAAATGAAAACAATAATATTCACCTACAATAATATGCAGCTACTCTCAAGTCAAAGATGTACTATCCGACAGCTATTGAAGCACATTATCACACTGACTTTATCGTTTTATTCGTTAACTAAAAATAGGAAAATAAACAAAGGCATTCTCAGTAGTTGTTGATAAAATAGTTGTTGCTTGAGAATTATCAATGCTAATTTACTCCACAGGTGACATTTCGTCAAGTTTGCATAGCCAACTACTTTGACGCACTTTAAATAGTCAAAGTAGTTGGCTGTTTTCAAATTTTTTGATGGATGAAATAACTTTTTCAACTATTACTTTTATTGTTAAAAAGTGCAGTTACTCTCTACACTGCACTTTTTAAAACTGCATTTACCCATTTCCCGCTTTTCCACTTGAACAGTTCCCCCAACTCTTTCACTTGTCCTAAACTCATGACAAATTCAGGCAGAAGTTGTTGTCACCCATTTAAGCAACAACAACTTTCATTTGCACAACAATGTAAATAAAAAATGCGTCTACACTGCGCGACTCCAGTGAGCAGCAGCTTGCACAACACCCCCCTCCGAATCTAAAATTAAAGATTAATAACAAGTCCTCTACGCGGTCTATATATACGTGCGCCGAAAGCGGATACAAAAGCGCAAACTATTTTTGAATTCGGAAATAGAATTGAGGTTAGAGTGGTGGTCTAAAAGTCGCGTGAACATTTTCCCCGGAGTCTCGTATAGCAGAA
The DNA here is from genome assembly GCA_022817645.1 of Ceratoteleas bidentatus. NCBI lineage: Eukaryota > Metazoa > Arthropoda > Insecta > Hymenoptera > Scelionidae > Ceratoteleas > Ceratoteleas bidentatus. Next base: position 13,497 of record JABFPB010002159.1, read on the forward strand.
GAAAACTCGTCTGCGGGACGGCGATTGCGAAAAGTCAACAAGTCGCGCTCTCTTCGGAATTTGGCAGTTGGTTGACAGGATGGAATGCGCGCTGGCGGGGAAGGTACGGGGGAATCGCGCGGCGCCGTGGTTACCTTTGGCCAGGTCGGAACCGCGGGCGAAACCCGTTCTCGAGGAGAAAACGTGGGTGCTGGTTCGCGCAGCCATGTTTGGGTTGGTCAGTTTCACGCAGATCGTCGCATTGTTGCCCGTGCGCGTTCGTGTTGTCGAGGCACGCGTTTGACAGCTGACAATCGCATTTGTCAAGGCGCAATTGCGACTGCCATGTAGCGGAGCGAGAGCCTACTGCCAGACACGCACAACGCGGGACACCGAGAAGTTGGCTGCGAGTGCGGCGGGGCTTTTCAATGAATAAGATCGACGTCACGAACTTTTGCCCAGAGGTGTACTAGCGAGACATTTTTTTTGAACAATGCACGTTTTAAACGGATTTCCGTCTGAATAGCGAAGCGGACTTTGGTACGCATTTGAAAATAATTTAAGCCACAGAGGGTGGGAGAAGAGTTGTTTGTACGTAATCGTGTTTTTTTATTCCAGTTTGATGAATGAAAAACTGGCAAGTGCGACTACATTCGGACGCTTGAAGGGTCGTCCGTCGAACCGCGCATAGTTCGTTCGATTTTATTTGGGCTTTATCATGGAAAATAGCGAGTGTTTCGACGTGGAAATGGAGGTTGAGGAGGGCAATGAAAGCAAGCATGTAAGTGTAAATTGTTTTGCGTGATGCTCGTATTTATCGGTTGGAAAAATCCGGCAGATATGAATAAGTTTCTGGAGTTAGCGACGTCGGATATTCTGATATTGATAATGTGCTTTTACAATTTGAGAAAAGGTTCTGTTAGTGTTAAAGATTGTGGTTAGATTCAATTATATCCGAAAATTTGTTTACATTTATTTTTATTGGGGTTTAAATGTTTGTTTGCAATGTTATTATTTAAGGTTATGTTTTGACTCATTTTTGTTACTTCCACAGATGGCTACAGCGAGGAATGGACTTGACAGAATTAAGGAAGAGAAGATAAGTCAAGATATGGTATGTGTAAATGTTTTTTTATTTTAATCAATATAAATAGAACAAGTTTATTCAATTTATGTACATTTTATGCATTGATATGATTTTTACATATTGAATCATTATTTGTAATAACTATTAGCCCTGAACATTGCTGTAATAACTCCTGTAATTTTGTTATTTATAGTTTGTAATATTGGTATTATTATATGTTACTATTATTACAAATGCATTGGTTATCAAAAATGATGTAACACATTTTTTTATGACAACACTTCCCTGATAGCCAGATGTATATAAATTTTGTATAAACATTATGTAAACATGATTATGTATGCAATTTACATAATATGTAATGGTAGGTCACTCAGTCCTGTTACTCAAAATTTTTCTTAAATCTGATTAAGATACAAATAAAAATGCCTAAGTTTGAAAACTAAAAAAAATCTTAATCAATTATTGTGTTTTTTCAAGCTGTACCTTTTTCAATTACATAGTTTATGTTCATATTATATAAATGATTTTGTGTAAACAATTTAAATATAGCTGAACAATGCTGAGTTACACTGATGTAAACTTTATGTACATCATTTATATAAAACAGTGGCTATCAGGGTTTATATATTTATATTAGAGTGAAACAACAATGGTAATGCTTACATTTTTATTTCAGGACTCAAAGATTTCAAAGGACAATATTGAGAAGGTCTTGACAAATGGGACCCAGAAACATGCAAACCAATATCGATTGGTTATCCATATAGACAAGATTCGAGTAAAACCTGGGCCTAAATCAAAAAAGCTACTTCACATTAGAAAGATTCGCAATAAATTGTCTGAAAACGTACTTAATCTCAAAGATATTCTTTCTGAGGAGAACCATGCAAATTCACTGCAGAATTCACAAAATTCAGACTTTGAAAACGGCAAATCAGAGCAGATCAAGAAGGTTAAAATAGAAGAATCAATTGACCTGACGGGGGGGAATGAAGTACGTAAGAAATCTGACATCATGGAAACAAAAATCGAATCTAAAACAGTAGGTCCATCTTGCACAAATGGTTGCAAGTTGGAAACGGCAATCTTCAATAAGAAACAAATAGTATATTGTAGTCAGTGCAATAAGGCATATATGCAAAAACGAACAGTATCAGAAAAGAAGCACAGGTGTCTGATATGCCATCAGATATTTGACTCTACTGATATATTAACGGAGCACATTAAGCAGCACTCGACTTGTGGTACCTGTGGCATAGAGTGCATGACAAAGGACAATTTGGAAAAACACACAAAACTGCACATTGGTAGGCCACCCCATTTTCCATTCAAATGCCATCTGTGTACTGAAGTGTTTAGGAAAGAGGAGCATGTGAGGTCCCACATCACCAACAAGCATTTCATCGCAAAAACTGCGGCAAAGCGACTGGAGAATACTGTGAATTTGGATCAACAAGTACAAAATGCCATAACCCAGACATTAATCGAGGTGCAGCACCCATTAAAATTTGAACTTCACCGATGTTTTCCATGTAATATTACCTTTAGGAATGAAGAAGCATTTCAGTAAGAATGATTTTTTGTTCTAAGATTTGTTTTATTTCATACTGAGATTGGACGCAATTAAGTTGTTCCAATCTTATAAAAAAATGCTGCTTTAATGATTTATTTTGCAAGTCATTAATGACAAATTAACTATATTTTTACAGAAGGCACGCCACCGGGCATAAGTCTAAGGAATTGTACAGTCCTGTGAAAAGTGAACGTGCGATATCAGCAGTGACATCATCTTTCGGCCAACTCTGTCCCGTCAAATTTACATGCAAGGTGTGCTCCCAGGAATTCACTAGCGTCGTTGAGATAGATGCTCACACGAAACTTCACATGAACGCAGAAACTAAGCAAAGTCTCAATTGCACGATGTGTGACCAAGTATTTACCTCGAGTGAATTATTAAATGAACATGTTCAAGGACATATGTCTCGAGTATTCAGGTGTCCCATATGTTCTAAAGTATTTGTTAACAAGGCAACGCTAAAATTACACTTAAAATCTCATAGTGTAATTGAGATTTCATAATTATTTAATCAAACATTTGATTTTTCAATGAATTTATTATTTTTTGAGTTTTATTAATATTCATGTAAGGGATACAGTTTTGATCAGTGCCATTTTCAGCGTTGTTTCAAGTTTTAGTTTAACTATTATAAGAAAATTAACTTTTTTAATCGTGTTCTTGTTAATGCAACTGAAATTGAAAATTAATTGTAAACCAACTTAATAATTTATACAATTGCAGCTGTGTAATATGCAATGTATGGTTGAAATTTCATTGTTTTGATCAATGGAGATTACTATTTTTTGAATCAAAAGAAGTATATTGTTTAGAGACATGTACATATTAATGTTTCTAAAATAAAAATATATTGATGAATAACTGCTAACAAATTAATCATTCCCTTTGAATACATTCGGTTTTATTCTTTTGGGACAGATATACAAACATATTCATTACAAACTGTAAATCCTTTTATTATAATACATATTTAAATAAAACAATACTATACAATAAATCTTTTTTAATAATCATATATTTTTACATATATCAATTTTTGTCTATTTATATATGCACTATTGATTCAAATCACTTCTGTAGACTTACCAAAACTTGCACTTGGTTTCAAATAAAGCTTTTAAGTATTTTGCTAAGTTCGGTAAACATAAAATGTACTTTTTTCAGTTATTGTTATCAGAACATATCAATTTCAAGGTCAGTTCAATAAAACCTCCATCACAGCCAATCTTAAGTAACTCTGTTGACGAAATACATCTTTACATCTCAAAATATGCTGAAATGTTACAAAAAATTTTTTCGCATAAAAAGTGATCAAGCAATGTTATCTCACAAAAGGAGAATGAATATTTTTTACGTTTCCTTCAAACAAATGGTTAATACTGCTCGGCTAATGTAGAAGGGTTCATTAAATCACTAAAAAAACAAATTGTCCATGAAACATTAGTATCAGAAAAATATAACATTTTTTAACCAAGATTTCAATTTCTGTGCGTATTCATATGCAACCGGAAATCTTTGAATGTACGGAATTTGGTACTGCAAAACAGACATTCGTAAGGTTTGTTGCAGGAAAGTTGCTGGTGCCTCCTTTTAGAATTTACAGATGTAAAACTTGCATTGCAATTTTCACAGTACACCTGCATCATATGTGTAGGGTGTTCCATTTGATGTTCGTTGAAATCAGATTTGCTGCTGAAATCCTTTTTGCAAACATTACACATGACCTTTTCTTGAATAATCATTTCTTTCCTCTTATTTAAGACCTCATGTACCTCCTTCATGCTTAAAATATTATGCTGCAATTTCAAATGATTGTACAAGTTGCCTTTCCTGTCATAAACCCGACTGCAAATTGGACAGGATGTAATTTTATGAAATAAACCCGGTTCCAAGTCTGCGTTGGACTTTCTGTACATAATTTTAGGATTCGATACATTTTCATACTGGAGTTTCTTTTTAAATGATTCTTCTTCTCGTTCGTTGACTGTTAACTTGCATACAGGATCATCTTCAATCTGAAAGTCAGTTTCTACTTCTTCCAACGGTTCTACTTCTTCTTTAATTGCTGTTTCTAAAACTATTTTCTCTTCTGTTTCTGTATCTTCCCCCACTTTTGTATCTGCTTCAATTCTCCCTATTGTCACTTTCTTAGCTACTACACTTTTTTCTCTCTTCTCTTCTTTATTTCCCAGTGGATTCAACTCAGTCGAATCTACCTCATATTCTAAATTTGTCTCTTTCACTTCCTCTTCTTCATCGTTATCCGGAACAATGAATTCCTCTTTTATTTCCACTTGAAGATTAGTCTCCGTATTATTCAGATTTTTATTTTCACTGTCATTCTCACTTGGGTTTTCAGTCACTTCATCTCGTGTACATTCATTTACATCTACGTTGTCACTCCTTGGTTCCCAGGTACTGTTTTCGAGATCAAAAAAAGGTTCTGGTTTTACTACTAATCTTTCGCTCTCAACATCTTTTGTAAAAAGAAATGCCGTTTCTTCTTCTTCTTCTCCTCCATTTTTCTCACTGGTATTCTTAGAGTCCTTTTCACAAACTACGATTTTCACTTGGTAATTCGGAGTCTCATCCACAAGTTGACGTTTTCGATCAACGTTATTATCACCGTCACTCTGCAATTTCCGTTTGACAGAACTGTTGAATGAAGTTGTGTTTGTTTCTGGAAGAGAAGCAATCATTGCTACTTTTCGACTACTTCGGAGAGATCTAGTACTAGAGAATGCATCTATGCCAGCGTCTCCTTCCATGTACTTTTCTGCTGAAACATCTTCTTCATTTCTCACCTAGAATCAAACAAATATCTATTAATGATTTTATATTGTCAAATGAATATTGTTTTACAGAACTGTGTTTAAATAAACAAAAATGTTTATATCTTTTTTTTCATAAAAAAACATATTTTATGAAGTAGTTCTAGTAATGGTTGGTTATATAATAACAAAATAGATGTAGGTAAACAAATACATTAGAAAGCCTTTCTTTATGCTTTATGTCATTGAATACAAATTCAAATAATTTGGTTTTACAAAAGCCCAAATAACATCACTCTATTTTAAAGCTTCCGTATGCACTGCTTCCAAATACGGTGCCTCGAACTTGCTGCCCAAATCAATAATCATCATGACAAATTACCCGCGAATCTCGTTGCTCCGATTGCACGTCCTCGTCATTTGACGTGTAATAAATTTTGCGAAGTGTCTTATCTGATTCCTTGCAGGTGTTTATGAATTCTTGCGTGCTAATGACTTTCACTTTGCAAGGATAACAAATACACTTTGGAAAAGGTTCGTCCCGTTCCAGCTGAAAATAAACAAGTTTTGGTTATCAGTCTTTCTCTGCAGTAAAAAGAGCATTCATCTTACATATCTTCATAACTTTCCAGTAATTAACAAAAATACATATTTACAAGAAATATTTTTTTTCTTTCTGATATCAACATTTTTTAAATTATTAATGGGGAAACTGAGTTAATCTTGAACTCAAATTTGTGACATAGTTTCAACAATAAAAAATTTCGCAAAAATTGTTAAACAAACTCGAGACGTTTATGTTTCCAGAGTAAATAGCCTCTTGCATTTGACGCAGCTTCCCTCCACTTTTTCACACAATTTTTACTGATGCGCAAAGACGTGCCGGAATGTACCTTTATCGCGCACAGTTGCTGTACAATTCGGTTGATTCTTAAGCTTTCCACGCTCCGAGAATTGAACAGGCTAATATTCTTGCGATTAAACTTCAAGCATAATCGGCAAATGTAGGTGTAGTTTGAGGCCGGATCGTTCATTTTCGAAGCCAATTGCGCGTTCGCTTGGTTGTTGCGTATTTCGATCGAGGTCATCGCTAGCGTCGCGAAAACTCCCCTTTTCGCGTTCGTTTCGACTTTTTTTCGGTCGCTTTGCGTCGTGAGCTTGTCGATGCTGACGTGACGCTCCTAGTACAACAGTAAACAACACTGACAACGCTATTTCGGTACAATAACAATAACTGTGCGACGCGCACCACCGCAGACGCAAACACGCAAGATGACAGCGGCGTTCTGTTTGAGTGCGATGTTCGCGGGTTTCCTCGCGTAGATGGCGCCGCGATTGCGTTTCTGATTGCGAAATGTATGGGATTGGATTTTCGGGTGAGTTTGTCATTGGATTTGATTTCTTGGATAATAGTAAGTACGAATTTTTGTGTGGAACAAATAGATGTGAAGAAACGCAAATTCGGACTTAATAGTTTATTAAATTTGTTGTTACATCTTTGTTTACTGTTATAACATGACCGTGTTTTGATAGCGTTTTTAGATCTTCATGTTAACATTCTTTGTTTCAACTCTTTGAAACAGTGATATGCAGTTATCTATTTTTTAAGGGGACTCTTCGCACAAAAATGACGTTTTTGGCATCTTTTCACATTATTGTTTATAACTTTTGTTTCGTGATAGTTATTAAAATCCGTCCGTAATTTTTATTATCCTCTTGGCAAGCAAGATGGCGCTAAAAACAATAAAATTGATTGTAATTTGAGCTCCCACTACCTTTTTGAAAACTGGGGTTTTTTTACAACTTTTTGTTAATTAATAATAAACAATTGATTTTTCGGGGGGTTTTGCTGCAGATTATTATTAAGGGGACCGTCCGGTAAAATGGCTAAAATCTGAACTATTCGACCATTTTTGATGAAATTTGTTCTGCAAAGAGCCATCAATGTATAGAAAACAAACGTCAACTCGTTTGTTGCAAAAAAGTTGAAACAAATAACATATTTGTTAGTAATTAATCAAATATAGGGCATATTTAAAAGGCTAAAAGTACATCAATTTTCATTAAATTTCAATTTAGTTTGCGCCAAAATGTTCTGAATTCAGTTTTGAACAAATCTGTCAGACAGAATTTTGGTAGCATTTATAGTTTTCTGGCAATCGACGACTTTATGAAAGAATGTCCCAAACAGGCAAAAAATAGGGCTTTTTTCAAGTTTTTTTACATTAACACGAATAACTTTTTTTCAGATTGAGCGATCAAAATTCTGTCTGACCAATTTATTCATTATTAAATTCTAAACATTTTAACGAAAACTGGATCAAAATCTGATCAAAATTCGTGTACCTTTACCTTTAACTTT